>JAOXYD010098580.1:0-11794 GCA_028565735.1 Pinacopodium congolense | reverse complement strand
TTTAATTAACTAATTAATTAAATATGTAAGCAACTTGGTTGAGAAGTAACCCAATTTTTTAATGCGAATGTGAACATTTTATCGTGAATAACCCCTGGTTACTTAAATGAGTTACAATGAAACAACTAGTTAAATGCACCACTCAATAACTTTAATGTTATAAATACTCTCTCTATATATATATTTCTCTTTTATTTTTTCTTCTTTTTCTCTCTTTTTTTCTTTTCTTTTTCTCTCTTTTTTATAAGGATAGAAGTCGGCGGAGTGAATTCTGCTCACTTATTTAATTAACTAAGTTATTTATTTATTCTAATAATAAAAGTGTTTTAAAATAATTCATAAAATTTCTCATTAAGTTGAATTTTATATGTGGAATATCATTTTAATTATGAGGTATGTATTATCCAAATTATGAAATGAGTTAAAAACACTTAGTTATTAATAGTAAAAATTATTCATATAACATTTCAACTTCAAAATAATTAAATTCAAAATAAAATATGGAGTATAATAATTATCAAAATCGAAAATTTTTTCCTCAAATATAGACTATTAAGAGAAAATTAATAAATTGATACGCTATCAGACAATAAAGACTCAAGTGTGATCAAGTGGCATATCCTTCCCCCACAATTAAATTAAACATTGTCCCCAATATTCATAAATCACAAAAAAGTATAAAATGTGAGAGAAAGGAAAAGAATACGCCTGGATAAAAATGTGATCATGAAAGCACTCCCTTGATGTAAATTATGGTCATCTTAAAAATAAAAAACGAAACATCAAAGCAATAGAATAAAACACGCAAAACTAAAACCAAACACACTAAAACACACCAAAAGTATAATAAAAATACACTATTTTATTAAAAGCACGTGAAATCCTTCTTTGACGATTGAGTTGCTTCTCAACAAGCACTTCTTTAAGGTCTTTTATTTGGACCTTAGCATTAGAGAATTTTCAATCTGAGCCTAGGTCAAACACCTAACTTCTCATTATCATCCTTTGAATAATGACAAAATAATTTTGGAAAGTTTCCTATACCATTTATAAAGGCCCCAAATTCGTGATTTTTATCATGAACAAAGCATTGTGGTAAAAAATCTAAGTAAACAACCCTCACTTATGAATCAAAGTTGAAATAACTATAAAATCAAAGTTCTTAAATGCTACCTTGGATTCAATAATCTCATTTTCACTAACTTGAATTGAATGATCAAACTCAAAAGTTTCACAAATTAATTAACCTAAAGCTGATACAGACTCACTACTCATACTTTCTAGCCCAATCAAATCTACATGATCGATGCTCCTAATTGATTTTAAAATTTGTTCCATGGTTCTTTGATCATGCTTAGTTTAAGAAGGATTTTCTAAATGGGAAATGAAAGTAGCCTTGTTAAGTTAAGGATAATCAGAGTGATCCATCTAATTAGAGGTACATTCATCCACGTCCTCATAATACTATTGCTCAAGAAAAGGTGAGAGTTGGTCAAAAAAAGATTCATTTAGCCAAAGTAATTAGGAGAATAATTGAAATTAGGGGTATAGGTTTCAAAATATTCAAATTGATTTCTCCAGCTATCACCTTAGTTAACTTCAAGCTTATACCATTAGCGATTTTGCCAATGATGTTGTTGACTCCACATCTTCTTGATGACTAAAGGAAGTCACTAAAAGACCACTCTTTATACAAATAAAAATGACAATAAAACAAAATAAAGAAAGAAACTGCTAATCTCAACATTAAATAATTAAGACAAGAAAACAAATTTTTAGAGTAACTAACACTGACATGTTCCTAATATTAAAATTATACTTCCCTAGCAACGGTGTTAAAAACTTGATTACAGTCAATCATACACAAAATTAGCTCAATTTAATCTATCTTTTAATTCAAAAATTCATAATCAATTCAAGATCAACTTTTCAGTAAGTGCACTGGTTGTAATAAGTAATATAGTTGAGTATTTTTAAGACTTCGAATATCGATCCCACAAGGAAGTGTGTATGTGATGTAAGTTCTAGGTCAATCAGATTATAATTACCTAGAGAACTTATTTTTTATAGATTAAAATAAAATTAAAAAAAACTAACCTAGAAAGCCTAGAAAACTTCCAATAAATTATAAAAGAGTTTAAGGTTTTTTCCCTAAATTATCCAGTTAAAGATTTGGTGGTTCATAATCTAATTGATGGATTAGTAATGTTTAATCTAAGTTATCTGTACTAAATCAAGACGGCGATATAATTAAGATACTGGCTTATCTTTATCGGTCCTATCTTGAATTTTGGTTATGATTCAGACTTAGGTAATAGGCTTAAAACTTAGGAAGTCTAATCCTAACTTTCCTAAATTAAGATTAGTACCCTCATGATTTACCAAGTCTTTGGCTATTTCACTAATTTAAACCACGTTGTTTATTGAATTTTCTATTAATCTAGGTAGAGATTATCGGATCCTAGATTATCTAATGGCAATATCCTAAGTGATCAATTCAGGACAACCATTAAGCATTTAATAAACAAAGATTAATTCACTAATCAGGCACTACATAAACTACACAATTAACCATCCATTAACACATTAAGCATAATAACTTAACTGAACTTAAACATTAAGCACAATAATTAATCAAAGCATATGATAAATACAACGTAATCAACAATACTTTGATTAATTTAAAATAACAACAATAATACATGAAATCAAGACTTTAGAATGAACCAAATCACATCCCTAGATGGTATTCTATCTCAAAACCATGTGACTATTGCTGCTGGAACTCCAAATAACTTGAAAAACTCAAATTACAAAAGAAAGAAATGAAAAACAACCTAAGACTACTTTGATATGAAAACTAAGGTGTTTTAATCTTAAAACTGATGCCTAAAACATCTGGGAGAGGTCCTTTTATATAGGGATTGAGCAGCTGCAAGTGAAGGAAGAAGACAAGCCACAAATGTTGAAGATTTAGGTCAAAATGGCTGCTGCACATTTATTAACGACACCCCACCACCCATTAATGGTACCCTGTTCATCCATCAACGTGACCTTGGAAGGGTGCCGCTGATGGTTGACTTTTCAGTTAACTTTTAACAAAACTTGAATCTTTTTACTCCAATCTCCATCTTTAAGCTCCCTACTGCAAAGTAAACATAACAACATATAAATGGAATATTTAAGTACTAAAATAGGGTTACATTAACATCAAATAACATCTAAAACTATTATAAATTTAGCCCATAACACTTACTCCCCTAACCTAACTCCTCTTGGGTCACTCTCTCCTCTTCTTGCACATCCAGCACTTTATTCACTTACGCTTCTACTTCTTTCTCACATTCATCAACAATATCAATCTTTATGTAAGTTCTACCTTTTACTAGTTTCTTTAAGGAATTACTCATATTGAACTCCACTTTGTCATCTCCAATCCTTAAGATAAATTTTCCTTCATGCATATTAACTAAGGTCCTACTAGTAGTTATAAAGGGTCTTTCTAAGGTCAAAAGGCAATTCTTGTCCTCCTTAAAATCCAACACAACAAAATTAACTGGAATAATAAACTTATCTACCTTTACCAAAATATCTTCCATAGCTTTATATGTCCTCTTGATGGATTGATCCACGAGTTAATGCTGGCTTGATGTCTTTTAACCCCAAATTCTTGAAAATGGACTAAGGAATTAAGTTAATACTTACACTTAATTCACATAAACATTTAGAAAACTCAAAATCACCATTAACACAAGGTATAGTAAAAATCCTTGGATCTTGTAGTTTGGAAGGCATGTGACTCAAGATGATTAAACTGCAACTCTCTGTCAAGACCACTGTCTAATTGCCCTCCTAAGTATACTTATGAGTCAAATTTTCTTTCAGGAACTTGGTGTACTTAAGTATGCTCTTCGAAGCTTCCTCCAAGGACAAGTTGATCTAAAGTTTTTTCAACTTCCCCAAAAATCTAGAGAATTGGGCTTCCCCCTGATTTTGCTTGACTCTTTGTGGATAGGGAATCTTGAGTTTATATGGTGGTGGAGGGAAGTAAGGCTGCTCTTATTCCTCCTCGACTTTCTTCTCTTTCACTTCCTCTTTGCCCTTTTCTTAGCTTTTCTTTTTGTCTTCCTCACTTTTCTCCTTTGGGTCCTCTAATTGCCTTCCATTACTAAGTGTGATAACCTTGAGTTGTTCTCTTGGGTTTGCCTCAGTATTGCTTAGAAGGCTCCCCATATTTCTTGAAGATAAAGCATTTGCAAATTAACCCATTTGAACTTCTAAATTATGGATAGAGGATACATGGTTCTTCGTAATTTGATCAAATTTGGCCTCCATTTGCTTTTGACTATCCTTTTAGTTTGAAAGTTTGGACCCCAGAACATCCATTAACTTGTGCATTTTACTTTTTAAGGATCCAAACCTATCTTGTTAAAATCTTGGGGAACCTGGAACTCTCATATTGCCACCTGTATTATTAGTGTTTCAAGAAAAATTTGAGTATTTTTCTATCCCAAATTATAAGTGTTAGAATAAGGATTATTACCTTTCTGTTGTTGGACCAGGTAGTTGACTTTCTCAACTCCATTGGCCTTCATCAGAAAATAGTTAGCTATGTTATAGTTATCCTACCTATATAACTCATAATGAAGTTTAACGACCTTTACTGAAGATGAAAAGGCTCTTTACGTGTTGTTTAATTGCTTGGTGAGAGCTAAAATTTGTGCCTGAAGTGATGTTACCATATTAATTGGAATCATACTTTTCTACTCCTTGGACCCTTTCTTGCTCCTCTCATTAGATCATAAACAACTATTAGTTGTCATCTCTTCCAAGAGGTCATGATTTGCATCAATCGTTTTTATCATTAAAGACTCTCATACAACTACATCTATAGTTTCTCTTGTGGTTTGGTTAACTCCATTATAGAAATTTTGCAAAAGAAACTCCCTTGGAAGGTTATGATGTGGAAAACTCTTCTGTAACTCCTTGAATCTCTCCCACGCCTTATACAATGACTCCCCATCACTATGTTGGAAGTTTATAATCACTTTAATTATTCTTATCGTCTTTGTTAATAGAAAGTGCTTGGCGAGGAAAACTTAAAGCAACTGCTCCTATATGGTGGTGTGACTTGAGTTGAGATAATTCAATCGTGCCTTAACCCGATCCTTTAAGGTAAAGGAGAACAACTGCATCCTTACTACATTATCTGACATCTCATTAAGCTGGAAAGAATCGTAAATCTCCAAGAAATTAGTAAGATGGCCTTTGGTATTTTCATTCGTCAACCCATATAACTGAACACTGGACTAAAGTATGATAACGAGAGTTGAATTTATCTCAAAATTATTTGCTTAAACAACAAGTCTTGCAATCCCTTGTTGGCTAAAACCTAGCCTCATAAAATCTATTAATGTTATTTTGGCACCTCCTTGTTCTCCTTATTCTGCCATATTTGTTTGAATAATGTCTTGGTACTTGACTCTTCTTAACTCTCGCTCGTGCCTTATGATTTTTTAATGCTCTTCTTTACTTACTTCATAATATCTTTATATGCTCCTTGGATTCATGTACTTACAAAGATATAAGGAAAGTATCAAAAACCCTTAAATCGAAGTCACTCAAATTAAATAAGATGCTAAAATATCAATCCCTGACATCGACGCCAAACAATTGTTAGTTATTAAGCTAACTATTAACTTGCTTTAGGCTAACATCTCAATTGAACGAGTCGTAAACTCGTAGTATAATCAAATATCATCCCATAAGGATTGAAATTATTCACCATATTAATTTGACTTACACTTTGTTTAAGGAATAGGTTGAAACTCATTCAAGAAATAAAACTAGAAAAATAAAGTAGTGACAAAAGTATCAACGCAATCAATATCAAAACAGTAAACTATAACTTGGAAAAATCAAGATTGAAGACTAGGAATTATTGTAATCCCTATTTGTTTCCTCTTGTTTGATTGGTTCAATTTATAATTGCCCCAAGATTTTCTCATATTATAGCTATCCTCTGTTAAGGTGCAATTAAGTTTCACTAGTTAAATTACTTAGGATTGACATTGCGATCTCTCAACCTACAACATCTTTCCTAAAAACTTAACTAACTCTAAAGCAATCTTATAGGTAGTATATTAATCGATTAAAATCTCTTTCTAATAAATCAATGCACTTGTTATCTACATGTCTATTAAACACCAACTCTCGTTGTACATTCAATATAGATTACTAAGCTCACTCTCTCGATTTATTGAAATTTTAAGCTCAATAAATAACACAAACATCTATTGCATTGAGTTAACAAATAGGAGTACATAAATAATTCAAAAGATAATTCCTAAAATAAATTTAGTTACTCATAACGTCAATAAGATCACAAATAATCGTGTTCTCCATAAAACAAAATATATCTAAAAGAAATAAAAAGTAACAAGTCACTAGACTGAAGAATATGGAAATCTATAGAACTCCTAAGATTTTGAGTGTGATTCAGTCTCCTTCAAGCCTTGGGAACGTCTTCCTTATCTTAGAGTAAGGTCCTATTCGATGATGACTACTTTTTCTCGTGTTTAACTCCTTCTAAGTTTTATTTAGGCCTTTTTACATGTCCCAGGTACTAGAGTGCATCTATCAATTTATGTTGGCCATGTGCGTGGTGAATCTCTTGCCAAAACCTTGCTGAACATAGGCTAGACATGGAGTGGGAGCCTGGGTACACCAAGCACATGGCTTGGTGCCATGTGCGTGGGAGCTAGGCCTTATACCATGTGTGTGGCATCTCTTAGTGCTTCGCCTCCATCTTCTTCTATTTCATTTCTTCATTTTTGCTTCTCTGCTTCCAAATTCTTGTCCAACTCCACTTCAACCTACAAGTTAACACAATAAACCAATAAGACCTAAAAGTTACCCCAAAATAAAAAAACTAACAATTAAATATAAAAACAAAACATAAACAAAAAATACACTTAAAATAAAAATAATCTAAGTCATACTTGCATTAAAAATAAGCAAATTATATATTAAACATGCAATAAAACAAAGCCTAAAACATTACTATCAACACACGCCATAAGGATGAGGTAAGTTTCGTGCATCTGATGTGTGTGATTTAAGCGCCATACTTGATTTTATGTTAAGAAGGGCATCTAGCAGATGCATCATATGCGTCATAGGTTAGTTGACTGTGTGTGGTCAATGATACCTGCACACAGAACCATGTGCGCCCTCCCCTCTACTGATGTCATCGTTGATTATGCCATTGATTCATCTATTTCTACGGACTAGACGTTGACATGGCAATGAATAAGCTATTGGCGTAATACCCACTACAGGACAAATCCCCCCTCCCAAAATTTCCATATTTTATAGAATGGTCCCGTCCCTTAAATTATTTTGGATCATATTTTGGGTGTTATAGGTTCATAAAGTCAAAAGTTTCATTGTGAGGCTTGTTATTTTGTATCCATTGAGTATTGAGTACCTTTTATCACACTAAAGCATTATACTATTAAGGTTATTCTTGAACCTTCAAAAAGAATGTGACAAGATTATTTTTTAGCCTTAGGAAAAGAACAAGAAAGGGATATCCTTAAGCCGCAAACGAGGTTTGTAAGTTATGAAATTGTAATTAATTTCTCTCTTATATTTATTCAATATTAAAAATTTAATCCATCTTACTTGTGTATTTCAATATTTTTGTCTATCTTCTGTAATTTAGTTAAAGTATTTTTGTAATTTGCATAAGAATTTTATAACCTAATTCACTCTCTCTTAGGTGCCATGTGGGACCAACAAGTGGTATTAGAGTGTAGGTCTCATATAGAGTCTTAACTCCAACAAATTAGTGAACGAAGATCTATGGCACACTTTATGAAATCCATAGCTCCTTCATCTAGCCTAGAAGGTCATGACCCCCATAGAACTCTTTTTTTTATGGAAACAATTACATATATTGGAAAAATATGATGAAGTGTTGTTAAATGGGTGAAAACATTGATTTATGGATGATAGTGTCACAAAAATTCTCTATGCCTACCAAACTTATAAGCAATGAACTAGTACTAAAGAAGGAGAATGAATGGAATATTAATGAAAAGAGATCAACATCCTTAAATTATAATGCCATGCATATTTTATACCATGCTTTGAGTATAAAAAAGTAAAATACAATTTCTATGTACGAAATTACATATGACATTTGGCATAACTTAGAAATCACTCATGAAGGTACAAACCAAGTTAAAGAAACTAAAATAAGCATGCTTACTCATGCTTATGAACTTTTCTGAATGTTGCATGATGAGAACGTTTCTACTATGTATACACATTTCAATAATATCATAAGTCTCTAAAAGGTCTAGGTAAGACCTATTCTACTATTGAGCTTGTTAGGACAATCCTTATGTCCCTACCAAATCCATGGGAAGCAAAGTTGACAGTAATTCAAGAGGCTAAAGATCTCAATACACTTCCTCTTGATAAGCTTATCGGTTCATTATTGGCATATGAGATGAGGATGAATAATATTTAAGAAGAATAAGACGTGTCGAAAAAGGAAGAATATAGCGTTTAAAGCCTCAAAAAGGGAGGAAAGTGAAAATAAAGAATCGTTCCTTGGAAGTGAGAATAAGGAACTCGCTCTTATCATAAGAAGATTAAAGAAATTTATAAGAAATGCATCAACGAATCTAAAAGTTATGTCTTTCTTTAAAAATAAATTATCTAACATATCATGCTTTGAATGTGGTGAAAAAGGCCACTTAAGATCGCAATGCCTACACCTATAAGAAGAAGAAGAAAAAGAAGAAAAGAAAGAAAAGAAGGAATGGAAGAAGGAAAAGAGGGCCCTTAAGAAAATGAAATCACTAAAAGCTACTTGGTCCAAGTCAAACGACTCCAAAGGAGAGGAAGTAGCCAACATGTGCTTCATGGACACACAATGAGGTATGTCCCCCTCTTAGTGAAAATGAATGTGAATGTGTTTACTCCTGTGATGAAGTATTGGATAATGCAGAAGAATTAACCAAGAAAACAAAGAACTGCATGATAAATGCAAGAAAACCTAAGAAGAGTTAGATGCATGCAAATTGGAAAATGAAAATCTTAGGAAAGACATGATTTTGGTTAACAAAGATAACGATGAGTTATTTAACGAAAATAGGATCCTAAAGAAAGAAATGAATCCCTTAAGGAATTTCTTGTAAATTTTACCAAGGAAAAATAAAAATTAAATACTATATTAGGTGTTCAAAAAGTAGGAAATGACAATAGAAAAATGTTTCTTCAACCTAAGCAAATTTTGCAAAGAGCTTATAATGAATTTAGGCCGAGAAATGCATATACTCCTTTATTATGCTCTTATTGCAGATGTTATGTTCATATTTCATATTTTTGCTATGATCATTTGGGTGTTTTATCGAATGAATATAGGAGGTATAATACTCAAAGAACAAAAACAATATGGGTCTTAAAGATTAAATAAATTTCTTAAAATTCATGCTAGTTTATATTTTATATGTTTACAAAAAAGAACCCCATATTTAATTGTTAATATTCCTGTTGGTTTAAGTTTGGTCGACCTACCATGGACATCGATCTACCTAACATAAATTGGTCGATCAAAGATAGGTTATTAATCCTAAATTCTTTCATCCTTTTATAAATCACTTTAATATTAACCTATGTTTTAACTTTTCATATTCACAGTCCTTCGTAAACCTTTTGAAACTTTAACTTTTATTCTTAGCATTATTTACTCTCAAATTTGTAATAGAAAGGAGATTTTTGCCAAAAGAATGAGTCAAGTATATTGCTAGCACTTAAAGACCCAAGATAAGATGGGTACTTAAATTTATATGATTTATTTTTTTGTAGAACATCAAAAGAAGAAAAAAATGGTATGTAGACAGTGACTGCTCACGAAATATGATTGGCAATCCCTCATGATTCATCACTTTCAAAAGTAAAGATGGAAGATCCGTTACTTTTGGTGACAATGCCAAGGGTAAGGTAATTGACATTGGAAAGGTTGGTGAACATAATTGTCCTTTAATCTATAATGTATTGTTTATTGAAGTTTTAAACCATAATCTGTTGAGTGTAAGTCAATTATGAGATAAAGATTATAAAATGAGTTTTGTAGGAGATGAATATGTTGTTTCTAAAATGGATGATGATAGTGTTGTTTTCTTAGGAAAAAGAGGAGGAAACATTTACATTGTTGATTTACACTATTTAAATAACTTTGAAGACAAGTGTTTGATTTCTTTAAGTGAGTGCGCCTGGACTTGGCATAGATGACTTGGACATGCAAGTATAGATCTCCTGTCGAAACTAAATTCAAAACAACTTGTTAGAGTACTTTTAAGTATGAAGTACGAAAAAGATAAAATTTGTAGAGCATGCTAAATGAGAAAACAAGGAAGAGTTTCCTTTCAAAATAAGAAATTGGTAACATCCTCTAGACCACTTGAATTGCTTCATGTGGATTTGTTTGGTCCTACTAGAGTGGCTAGCTTAGGAGGAAAGTCATATGCTTTTGCTATTTTTTTTATTTCTTTAGTAGATGTATATGGGTTTTGGTTTTGAGTAATAAAGATGAATGCTTTAAATCATTTTTGAGTTTTGCAAATAAAATGGAAAATGAAAAATCATTGTCTATTATATCTATTGTAAGTGATCATAGTAGAGAATTCGAAAATGACATTTTTAAGTATTTTTGTGATGATCATGGCATTTCACATAACTTTTTTGAATCTAGGACACTACAACAAAATGGTGTAGAAGAAAGAAAGAAAAAGTCTTTATAAGAAGTTGCTCAAACTATGATTAATGAGTATGATTTATCTAAATATTTTTGGGCTAAAGCGGTCACATACGCATGTTATGTTATTAATAAAGTGAACATTAGGCATAAATTGGATAAAATGCCTTATGAAATTTTGAATGATAAGAAATCAAAAATTTGTCACTCCAAATTTTTTGGTTGTAAATTTTATATCTTGAATACTGAAGATAGTTTGGAAAAATTGGACTTTAAAACAAATGAAGGCATGTTCTTAGGGTATTCATTAACTAGAAAAGTATATAAAGTTTATAACAAGAACACTCATGTTATAGAAGAATCCATGCATGTTGTATTTGATGAGACTAACACTTTCAAAAGAAAGAAAGTGGTTGAGGATGATGATATAAATTTGTCCAAAAGTTTAGAGAACCTTTCACTTAAAGACAAAGGACAATCATCTCAAAAGCCAATTGTTGAACTAAGTGAAGAAAGGAGAGATGAAGAACTATTACGAGATTGGAAATACAAGAAGGATCATCCCTTTGATCAAATAATAGGTAATATCCAATAAGGGGAAACCACTCGTTCTTATTTTAACTTATCACATCTTGATTTTATTTCAAAGATCGAACCTAGGACTATTGAAGAGGTTTAGATTATGAAAGTTAGATCTTAGCTATGAATGAAAAATTAAATAAATTCAAATGAAACAAAGTTTGAATCTTAGTATCTAGACTCGTAGATCATCCGATAATAGGTACTACATAGGTTTTTAAAAACTAGATGAACAAGGGAATATTGTTAGAAATAAGGCAAAATTAGTGGATAAAGGGTATAACCAAGAAGAAAGAATATATTATGATGAAACTTTTGCCCCCATAGCTAGATTAGAATTCATTAGACTTTTACGTGCATTTGAATCTCATATGGGTTTTAAAATTTTCAAATAGATGTTAAAAGCGTATTTTTTGAATGATTTTATACAAGAAGAAGTTTTTT
>JAOXYD010098559.1:0-11795 GCA_028565735.1 Pinacopodium congolense | reverse complement strand
TAATTTTTATATACATAAATAATTTTTATTACAAAATAAAATATAATTAAAATCAAAAGTACTTTTTATTTTTATGTTACCAAATAATCTACTCTATGAAGCTCTTTTAAAAAAGTTCTTTTTTAAATGATAGCCAAACAGTCAACTATCTTCTTAAAAAAGCTCTTCTCAGAAAAGCTCTACTAATAAAAGCTCTACTGATATAAGCCCATCCAAACAGGCACTTAGACTTAGGCTTTTTTGTGGCGAATAAAGGTGGATGCATCTTCTTTAAAAATAGTAAGTCTTTCATCTTTTCTTACCATTTTAATAATATATGCCATTTAAACTGATCATTCTATTGTGATTAGGCTTCATCTTTCAGTCAAGAAAAATACCACATCCAAATAACCAAGCTCTTTGATACCACTTGTTAGGAAAGGAAAGGGAGCATAACAAAAGCAACAACATAATAATAACCTTTTCCTACTTGAACGAAACTATGAGAAGTAAATATGAATGCATAAATAAACTAAACAGGAGAACATCAAAATTTTTAACATTGAAAACCTTCTTATTGTTAGAAGTAAAAATCATGAGACTTAATCTAGAAAGCAATCCACCATAAAATCAATGAGTATACTAAAATGAGTTCTCCAATAATCTAGGAGCTCACTACTACAAATATTCATTAAACAAAGTGGCAAATAACAAGTTTATACCAAAAACTCATAAATACATTGAAGGCCCCCTTCTATACTACGACAATTCCTTTTATGTACAATGACAGTTCTTCTCTCATACAGTCGATACTAATTATTTCCTTGCATAACATCAAAGAGAGAAAACAATGATAATAACTCTTTTATAGTGCAACAGAACTTCCCTTATACAATAATGTTTCATCCTCTGTACAATATCAATTACTCTCCTATACAGTGACGTTAATAGTTTTTGTAAATGAATTCTCTCTCACAAAATAAAGAAGATAGTAGAAGATACCCACAAAGTATAAAGAAAACCACCATACCAAACCCAAAAACCAAGGAGATTCAACAGCCACACAAATCAAACATAATAGCTACAAACAAACTATAAAATAGTTGTAAAAGAGGGTAGAAAATAGATGAACACATCCAAATTCACTAATCACCAGCTACAAATTTGATCGAGTGGAAA
Source organism: Pinacopodium congolense (assembly GCA_028565735.1). Taxonomy (NCBI): domain Eukaryota; kingdom Viridiplantae; phylum Streptophyta; class Magnoliopsida; order Malpighiales; family Erythroxylaceae; genus Pinacopodium; species Pinacopodium congolense. The sequence continues at coordinate 10,637 of JAOXYD010098559.1, read as the reverse complement.
GAAGAAGATAATAGCTTCCAATCCCACAAAGATGGCCAAAGGGGAAGAAGAAAGAGAGGTATCTAGATAGTCATGCCAAAACCCTAAAAATAAAATCCTTATTCAATAAACTTCTTTTTATTAAAGTGAGTTCCACTTAAGGAGAACCCACAACATAATATGCCTCTTACATAATAAATCAAAATAATAATTTCATTCAACTTAGAAAATATATATACACCTTAGAATCCAAAGAATAATACAATCAGTTAAGTCTCACAATTCCTTAAGAATTATCTTCAATTAACCTTTGACTAGAAAGAAATAGTTTAACTACTCATAGTAAAAAGAAACAAATTAAGAAAATGAACATAATCAATGTTGCCGACTAACGAATGTTAAAGATGATAATTGAAACATAACTCCTTTGTTTTCTCCCTTCCCCTCTACGTCTTGCTTCATTACCTCTTGAGCATGTATGAGACGGTTCTAAGTCTTTTATGTTATGAATTGTGACAGCTAATAGGGCTTTTGTTACCATCATAACATATCTTGACTAGCTTTGTCATTTTTAACTAAAATTCCTGTCATATAGCAGATTTTCTTATAGCAAAATAGTGCTTGAGTATGGGGTAAAATGACGCCTTTAATAGGACCCATTCAAGTTTTAATTTTCTTCAAGAGTAAAATGGCAGTGTCTAAAGAATTGAATGGCACCATTTATAGTCACTACTTAGCTTCTAGCTTATCTCGTACTTAAAGTGGCACCCGCCCTTCAAGTTGAATGGTATCATTATTCACAAACATTTTGCTTCTGTCTTCTTTTGTTAAATTCCACTCCTTCTGGGTACATGAACCGTTAAACTCAATACATACATGAAAGCCTAACCAAAATAATCCACTTTACTTTTATTTATCAATTTATTAAGCAAAACACATAATACAATCAAAATCAAGAATTTAAGAACTTTGAACCATAAATGACCAAGAAATATTATAAATTATATAAACGTTATACACCTTGCCCGTAGTTGTTAGATTACACTTTCAATATTATAGTCTGCTTATTGGTTTAGAATCAATATATTAAGAAATCGATTGAATGGTTTCTCATTTATTTACGAGATGTGATTTATTGACTTATATCTGTTAGACTTTGTAAATTTGTTAAATTGTTGGTAATCCATTGAATAAACAACTACTATTTACAGGGTGTATATATGTCCTCCGTGATGGCAGTTGTATTTCATATTGAAGTGATGTCCAGACTAATCTATACCGTACATATTGAACTCTGCCATTATCCTTCAGAATTAGCTAATTTGCAAGACTGGGCAGGTTCTTTGTTGTGATTAAGTTTGCATGATTAACCCTGTTGGTTCTACATGTTTTAAATTTTCAACAAAAAAAAAAAAACAGAATATCCAGTGAGAATAACGCCATTAAATAAATTTATCAGGTATCAACATTACAAGACGTTTTACAGACAAAGACAATCTAGTAAACATTACAAGGAGATTTCTTGAAAGAAGGGGCGAATGAGAATGTTGTAAGCTGATTGCTAATTCCTCAAACCGACCAACAAATATTAATAACACAAAACAAAAATTAAGAAAAGTAGATTTGTTTAACAAACGAATCACTTGCGACAAGAATTGAGAAGAACAGCAGCGTTCTTGGACGAGAATGCTAGAATTTCAGGGTTGATCTCGAATTCTGCCATCTCGCTTTTGTCGAGGGAAATCCAAGCTTCTATACCATCACCTTCTCTTGTTTTTAGAAGCATAAAAACGTTCCTAAGATTAAACATAGGAGTACACACCCATGATGGTTTACCCCAACCAAAATCCACCTCATACAGTGGAAGCTTACACAAGCTTGTGCAACAATACGTGTTGTCCCCAAAGCTCTTTATAGGTTGCTCTCCATTCTCGTTGACGCTATAGTTGACCCCAGCATTATACAGTTGAAGCAAACTTTTTCTTATCTTGCCTGCTAATTCATTCAAAGACTTCCCCTGATTTTCCTCGAATTCAATCAAAACATCCCAATATATGTTCCCCATAGAAATTTCTGGCAATGGTGGTCGCAACAGATTTCTCATATTCACTAAATGCGAAACTGAACATGGCCCTGAAGAATTGAACACCGATCTTGAAGCAGAAAATGCACATTTCAAGATTAATGCCAGCACTACGTCAACAGTACTGAGACGTTGTTGCTTGCCTGAAGCGTCAAGACTCTTAATATTCTCCTTCAGGTGGGCTATTGCTGGGGCAGGGAAGACGAATCTTTTGGTCACGAATTCTCCAGGAGGCAATCTGCTTGCTCTAGGCATGTTAAATAGTTCCTTAGACGGCGAGAATGAGGATTCAGTAAATATGGGAGCTGGATCTATTACTTTACTGCCTTTCTCACGAGTCATTGATGTCCAACTCATAACAAATGTGCTCATTGAGGTTGCATCTGCAATTTTATGAGACAAGTTCGTAGAAATGGCTATTCCTCCACAGTTAAAGAGCGTAAACTGAATCGCTAACATACAACCTGAAGGTAAGTTGATACGATTAACAGTGGGATTGAAAAGGTTCAGAAGCTCGACTTCAGGTTGGCTAAGGAAAGTGGAAAGGTTGCAATCAATCCGAGCTTCCACAAAATAAGCACCTTGATCATTGCAATCAATAGTTAAGCCATCTTGGAGCCTCCCAGCTAATGGGTAGTAGTGAGTTAAGGTGTCGGAGAGCGACTTCTGCAAGGAATGAGACCTTTGAGAAAACTTTGAAATTGTATCATCATCATCATCATCACCTTTGTGGTAGAAGAAAACGGTAGTGCCATAGATTGGACTCATGCGTTGATCCCAAATAGAAAGTTTGAAGGTTTGAAGATGTAGAGGAGTAGGGGATGATGGTTTGATTGCTTTTCTTGAGATGATTTCAAGCTTCATTCTGATTTTCTTTAGGTAATTTGCTCAAGATTTGTCACCTTTATAGAGTCAAAGAAACAAAAGTATGCCAATAACCACATACAACTTATAGTTTATGTGGAAGTTTAGATGAACAAGCCAACGATATAAAGAATTGGAAGGATGGTTTGCCGTTTTATTATTTAGAGGGGGGAAAAAAGTACGACGTTGACTTGGAAGCATTTAATTTGAGATCCTCAATTTAAGGGTATGAGAAATTCGGTTTATAAGGCATGGGAACCTTATATTTACATTGAAATTGGCCAAGAATCAAAGTCACTAATCTTCAATATTGGTGATTGCTTATCCCAACTTAGAATTAAAGATAAGTGTAATCCGTCACAAGTGATGAAGGACAATAAATCTGAATATTATCCCACAAAAATATACTAACAGTATTAGGTTAAAAAGTGTATAATTATCTAGAAAATTCTATCAAGAATAAATTTAGTCAAGGTTTTAATGGATTAATTAAGCCTAAACAAATTGAATCTTCAAATAGATATCCGGTAACTACATGAGATAAAACCAATGGTTAACATATCCTCTCTCTTAATTCTAATCTGGTTGCTTATTCATATAAATAGATTAGAATAACAGGAATAAACATAAGAAGATCAAACCTTAGGAGTTAGATTTGAAAGCCCTCACCAAAGAATTGAAGTTTAGTCATTTACCAATTGAATTGTATTATCTAACTAATATTCTAACAACTAAGAGCCAATTGTTATGAATCACTGAATCATCTAGTGAATCTACTTTAGATAGTCAATTTAAGATAGATAAATTAAGCACCTAATTAGATAAAAAGCATTCAAATGTACAAGAACTCATGAATCAAGATTAAAAACCCATCTAATACCTTAACCTTAATTAAAACAATTAACCATACATATTCATTAACAAACATAAGTATTGAAAACAACCAAACGATGAGATAAAACTAAATTCAAAAGTATCTTGAAGTAAACTTCCTATAATCAAGATCACTCGTCATACCCTTATTTGTATAACCAACTAATATGGTCTTATCAATATCAAAACACAAGCATAATCTAGTAGTTCTATATAAATATCTATTTATCAACATTGCAATTTTAGGACTAGAAATGAACCTTTTCATAACGCCAACATAAGAGTAATTTCCAACGTAATACACACCATACCATACATTAAACTACAAACTCTTAAAACATGAGGAACTTGCTACATGCTTACCTTCTATTCATTAGTAGCAGGACTTTATTTAGTAATCAATCTAAAGTTATTAGTAAGAGGAGAACTAATTTCTTTAGTACTGTCTATGTTAAACCTCTAAAGTATCTTCTCAATATACTTCTCTTTAAATAATCATAACTTTTTTTTCTTATCTCAAATAATCTTTATACCAAGGATTTATTTTATTGGCTCTAAATTTTTCAAGGTGAAAGACTTGCTCAACTGCTTCTTCAAATAATCAATCTTTGAAGAATTCTTATTAATAATCAACATATTATCCACATATAACAAAAAAAATGATGAAATCATCATTAAAACATTTTAGTAAAATATACAATAATCTAAAATATTTTTCTTATAGCCTTGTTCCCATATAACTAACTTAAACTTCTAATACCATTATCTTAATACTTATTTTAAGAAATATAAACTCTTCATTAACTTGCAAACATAGTCTTCTTTTCCTTTTATCTAAAAAACTATATGACAGCTCCATATATGCCTCTTACTCTACATTCCTATATAGGAATGCAGTTTTCACATCTATTTCCTAAACCTCTAAATCAAGGCTAGATGTTAGCTACTAAACCAAACACAACATGGATTGAAGACATCTTAATAACGGGAGAAAATATCTCGTAAAAATCAATTTCTTCCTTTTAACTAAATCCCTTATTAATAAATTTAACTTTGTAAGTTTTCGTAAAGAGTGCTCTTCATATTTAACTCTATACACCTACAAGTTCTTTACCCTTAGATAACTTCACTAACTTAAAGATATAATTCTCATACAAGGATTCATCTCATCTTATATGGCTTGAACTTACTCTTTCTAATAATCTTCATCCATAGCTTCTTCGTAGTTTTCTAATTTACCACTATTTGTTAAGTTCAACTTATAAATGTCAGACAGACACTGAGTGAAAGGTTATCTATCTCTAGAACTTCTACGTAAATGAAACGGACCTTGAACTTCAGGAGTTGGAAGTTTATTATCATCATTAGAATCTATATCTATGGGGACATTTTCAACTTCTTATTATTCAATTTGATTATCATCCACAACTCTCTTAGGTACTATCACTGTAGGCACTATCTTTAAATCATCATGGAATTAAGAATTTGTCTTCTTAATTTTATAAATAACCATTATGTTCTTTTTATAAACCTCTTGACTTCTTACAAATTTCTTCTCAATTGAATAAGAGAATTTGTAGCCAAATGTATCCAGATCATCATCGATGATTACATACATATGCATAAATACCTTGTACCTAAAGACCCTTAAGTGATTATAAGAGGCATCTTTTCTTAACCATACCCTTTTTAGAATATTAAAATTCAAAGAAACACATAAAGAAAGATTCAACATATATAGTACAATATTTAATGTAGTAGCCAAAATGCATTTAGCAGTTTTACATATGAAAGCAAGTATTAAACCCTCTCCATACGTATCATATTTATTTTCTCATGTACACCTTTCAACTGAGACATCTTAGTTAGATTCATATTGTGATGAATATCTTGCTCTCTGAAATATCTTTTAAGTTATTCAATGTACTCAACTCATTATCTGATTTAAGGTACTTCATCTTCTTCTTAGTTTTGTCACATCTTAAATTTGTCATGATTTTCCATTGCATTAACCATACTTATACAAATCTTGACTTGAATCAAATAAAGTGTAGAAAACTTCTTATCTTAAGTTACCAAAAGTTTTCATTGACCATTCTAAAAGGTATTGTAATACCCTTCTTCAATAATCTTCCTAGTAGAAATCAAATTAAACCTAATGTCAAAAACATGCTTCATAGTTTTCAAGAACAATCTAGTAGTATAGTTGGTATTTAAGTAAACATTACTAATACCAATAATTTTAGAATTATCATCATTACTCATCTTGATAATCCTGAAATCACTAGAAGTATAAGAGTGAAGAAATCCTTTCGAATTATAGCATGAATAGAAGCACCATTATCAATCACCTAGTTAGTTTCATAATTTGTTAAGTTAACAGTATCAACATCATAAAGGATAAGAAAATCTTGCTCAGTCGTAATGGCAACTTTCTTATCACCACTATCATCATTTTATTTCTTATCATTATCTTTGTCTCTCTTCAATTTTTGACAAATTTTTTTATATGTCCCTTTTTACGATAGTGGTGGCACTTAACATTAGTATATTTGTTGGACTTGCCTCTATTAATATCCTTGCTCTTATTCTTATCTTTCAAACCTCTATTCTGACTTCTCCTCCTAATAGTTGTAATTAAAATATCTAATTACGAAAGGGAAGAATCTTGTTACTTTCATCTTATCTCTTCATTTAGGATATCACTTTTTTACTAACTCTATATTTACCACACCATTTGAAATAAATTAGTTAATGAAATCTTTGAAGTTTTCCAAGAATCCAGCTATGATGCGAGTACCATAGGAGTAAGAACTTTATTATCAAAACTAATACCCATACTTCATAATTAATTCACAATTTTATGAAATTCATATAAATGATTTGCAACAAAACTATATGTTTCATATTTAACTGTTTTAATGTTATCAAGTAATATAATTTATTATTTTCAATCTTTGAAGCATATAATTCTTCAAGTTTATTCTACAATATCTAAGCATAAGTTTCACTATAAATATGATTATATACATTGTCTTCAATAAATTTCCTAATGAAACCACATATCTATCCATCCCTGAAAGATGTAATTTTATCATAAATAAACGGTATTTTATCTTTTTCCTCCATATGTGGTAATTTAGGTCATTCAAATTTAGAATTTTGTTGAACCTTCTTTTCATGGTTAAACCCTACAATAAACCATAAACAACTTTGGCCTCTCGTTAGTATAATCTCTTTAATAATCAAATTATTACAGTGGCATATCATAAATTAATTCTCTTTAATTTTGTATAAAAATATTAAATAGAGTAAATTCTAACATAATTCAACAACAAATAGCATAATCATATTTTAAGAAATCAATCATATAAGACGTCATATTTTTAACATGAAAAACCATCTCAAATTATAAGAGTAAAACTAATCGTATAAGTTTGTAAATCTTTTACTATAATAAAATAATGAGAATAATTACTAGTCTTCCATAATTAATAATTAGAGACAACAATAACAAATTAATCATTAAGAATTAAATTCTTGAAAACAACTAACAAGAGAGTCTAGAAGAAAAATATATCAAAACCAACAAACCAAGAACTCTTAAAGGTAAGAACATACTTAATCATAGTATAATCGTAAGTCTTCTTAGTAGATCTTTCTCTCTCATGTCCCTCTTTCTCTCTTTTTTTTTATCTTTTATTTGATTTCTTGTTATGTATCTTCCACTACAAAATATAGCAAGTAGCACGCCATCTTGGAAGGAATAGCGGATCAACTTTGAAAAACAAAATAAAAGCATTTTCTTTGAGTCCTTAATAAAAGCACACCAACTTTGGAACCAAAATAAAATCACTATCAATGTAATTGTTCCTACATAATTAGCGGGACCACCAAAATGTTATATTCTAAATTTCTGGAGATAACAATTCTGATTTATCTCCTTTTAATAGAATCATGTGGCCTATATGTTTAGGCCATGTTTGGAAACGCTGTGGCTTCCTGTTTCTTATTGTCATTTTTAACATAGTTTGGTTGTGTTGTTCTATTTGCTTTTGAGATAAAATAGGGCAACAAGGAAAAAAACACAACATAAATGTGTTTGGGTTATGTTTTCATAACTTTTTTTCTTATCTCTAATAATCTTTATACCAAGGATTTATTTTATTGACCCCAAATTTTTCAAGGTGAAAAACTTGCTCAACAGCTTCTTCAAATAATTAATCCAAGAAGAATTCTTATTAATAATTAACATATTATCCACATATAATAAAAAAATTATGAAATCATCATAAAAATTTTAGTAAAATATGCAATAATCTAAAATCGTTTTCTTATAGCCTCATTCCCATATAATTAACTTAAACTTCTAATACCATTATCTTAATACACATTTAAGGCATATAAACTCTTCCTTAACTTGCAAACATAGTCTTCTTTTCCTTTTATCTAAAAACTATCTGACTACTCCATATCTACCTCTTACTCTACATTCCTATACAGGAATGCATTTTTCACATCTATTTGATGAATCTCTAAGTCAAGGCTAGATGTTAGTTGCTAAACCAAACACAACACAGATGAAAGATATCTTAATAATAGGAGAAAATATCTCGTAAAAATCAATTTCTTTCTTTTAACTAAATCCCTTATCAATAAATTTAACTTTGTAAGTTTTCATGAAGAGTGCTCCTCATAATTAACTATATACACCTATGTATTTTTTAAAGTTCTCTTACCTTTAGATAACTTCACTATCTTTAATATATGATTCTCATGTAAGGATTTCATCTCATCTTATATGGCTTTAACTTACTCTTTCTAATAATCTTCTTCCATAGCTTCTTCATAGTTTTCTAATTTACCATTATTTGTTAAGTGCAACTTATAAATGTCAGATGGACCGAGTGAAAGGTTATCTATCTCTAGAACTTCTACGTGAATGAAACGGACCTTAAACTTCATGAGTTGGAAGCTTATTATCATCATTAGAATCTATATCTACGGGGACATTTTCAACTTCTTGTTATTCAATTTGATTATCATTCATAACTTTCTTAAGTGCTATCACTGTAGGCACTATCTTTAATTCATCATTGAATTGAGAATTTGTCTTCTTAATTTTATAAATAACCATTATATTCTTTCTATAAACATCTTGACTTACAAATTTCTTTTTAGTTAAATCATAAAAATTGTGGCCAAATGTATCCATATCATAACTGACGATTACATACATATGCACAAATACCTTGTACCCAAAGACCCTTAAGTGATTATAAGAGGCATCTTTTCTTGATCATACCCTTTTTAGAACATTAAAATTCAAAGAAACACATAAAGAAAGATTCAAGATATATACTACAGTATTTAATGCTTTAGCCAAAATGTATTTAGCAGTTTTGCATATGAAGGCAAGCATCAAACCCTCTCCATAATATCATATTTATCCTCTCAGGTACACCTTTTAACTGAGACATCTTAGTTAGATTCATCTTGTGACGAATATCTTGCTCTCTTAAATATCTCTTAAGTTACTCAATGTACTTAACTCATTATCTGATTTAAGGTACTTCATCTTCTTCTAGTTTCTCTTTTAACTAGGGCTTGAAATTATTTAAATACATCCATAACTTAATTCTTGTTCTTCACGGTATAAACCTACAATTTCCTTGAGTAGTCATTAATAAAGGTCACAAAATAATAGAATCCACGAAGTGACTTTTAATAGGCCATCTTTGTTCTGTTTTCCGGCCAGTATGGCTAGTACGAAACAGAATTTAAAACTCTGTTCATTATAGAGACAGAATTCGACCTTAAACGGTGGTCTAGCAAGGTGTTGTTGTAAGGAGGCATGATGCCATTGAAGGAGCAGCCGTCAATTTCAACTCCAAATCTCAACAATTGTTGTTGTAACATGTTATTACCTTATCTCCTTTGTCTGCTAGCACAAGTGGGAGTCCAGAGAGTCTGTATAACAAAAGAAAAACAACAATAACACACACAGGATAGATAGAAATCAGATCTAACATTAGTGAGAGATACTCTTGCTTCTTTCTTAGTTTTTCTTAGATATTTTAAGCTTCAAACACTTGTGATTTGAATTTTAAATTGGTTTTTGAGTTGCTGTTTGTTGGAGAATGAAGTTAAAAAATATATCTGAGTTTATAAACAATCATAGGGGGTTTCTTAACTCAAATTATCACTTTATTTCCTCTGTATTTTAGATTAATTAAAGTTCATCTTCTTATGATCATATTCTTGAATATTCTTTGATTTTCTTCCAAGATATGATGGAATCTGAAGCTATATTGATATTCAAATCATGTTGAGGAGTTCAAGACTTGTCCAAGAGTTTTCTAAACATATTTTGTAACTTTTAAACTACTTATTTCAGTTTATATTTGTAGATCTATCAAAGTATATACTTTAAGATGCATGTTTTCTATACTTTGATGATTATGTGTAATTAAATCCATTTTCCAGCTTTGAATTAGTGTTTTAATATTTTAGGAGAGCTTAAAGACATGTAATAAGGTCTGATTTTGTTTATTGAAGATCTTAAAGTTTTGATTTTGGCTTGATCAACTAAGATTAGATTGAAAGACAATCTAGGATCCGAGAAATATACTTAAGTTGTTGGAAAAATCAATAAACAATACAAATCAATCAATGAATGACCAAATTTTGATTATTCATGAGAGTTAGAGATCTAAGACCATAAATCCAAAAATTAACTTCTTGAAATTAAAGCCTATTGGCTAGATTTAAAACATAATCAAACTTTAAACTAAGTTTAATGGAGAAAAGGCATAAGTCTTAACCATAACTTTGTCTT
>JAOXYD010098548.1:0-11795 GCA_028565735.1 Pinacopodium congolense | reverse complement strand
GTATAATAGAAGGAGGAGGAGTATAATCAGTCAAAGATCTTAAAACAGTAATCATATAATGAAATAATGTGTGTTCATCCTGAAACGTATTTGATTTTTCAAGAGTTTGTTCAAGATCATTGAATTCAGGTATAGTTTTAAGTAAAGAATCAATAAATAATTGTCAAGGAGCTTGATTAGAATAATCTAAAATTTCTAAGCAATAAATTTCTTTATTAATATTATCTTGATCTGCTTGAGTCATGCTGTTAAATTGTGTAATAATGAATTATTAAGTTTAATTATGGAATTGATTAGTAAAAGTTCAAAATGAAGAATATAAAGCTTTTTCTTAATATATTGAATTTGTTGAGGTAATAAATATGGCTCATTTAATTGAAAAGATTGTAAAACAACTTGTAAACGAAAAATCTTCTTTAGCCAATATTTTCATTATTTTTTAAATGTTTAATTTTTATTTTTAAAATTTTTGTGGAAAAAAATTCTAAAGATGAGTAAAATAATGAGTAGTGGAATCATGAATAAGTGTTTGTTTCGTTGCTAATAGAATTTAAAAGAGATTAAACATTTTGAGGTTGTTCAATAAATAATTGAAAAATAGGATGTTCTAGATGATGTTTTATTTTTTGAATTTAAATAGTAATATTCTGAAAACATTGATATAAAAACTCAATATGTTGCATAATATTATTATAATAAAGATTATATTGGTTACATTCATAAAAATAATAATTAGCCATTACAGATCAGGAGGGAAGTATGGAAAAACTTGAATTGCATAGTCTTGTAATGTTTGTTCAGATCTAATATCAGATTGTTTAGGCCGAAGATGGAGTTGTAGCTTATGTCTTGCATCTTGTAAGTAAACTGTGTAGCAGTGTGCCATAGTAGAAGCTCGAATTACTTTGGTTTATGTTGAATGTCTAAATTCTTCATATAAGGGATGTCTTGTTTCTAACATGTGGGTAAAGAAGATTTTGTTGAACGTGTATTCTTGGACTAGATCTTCTAGTTGATATACTCGAAGAAATAGGTTGTTGCAAACTAAGTAGATATACATAGTTATGTTGATTGTGAGATGTGAAATTGATAGTGTTCTGTAAAAGGATTAGATAAGTTAATAATGTATTGTTTATCATTAGTACTTAGTGGTAAACCTCTAATATAACATTTATATAAACAAATATGGCCTACTGTATTATCTCAACTAGTTCTTTAATATATGCACTATAAATATCTTCAATAAGAGTAGCAGAGAATTTATAATCGTATAATGTTTGAATAATATGTTGAGAAATAGAAACACATATAACACATTTAGTGTAATTAACACAATCTGAACAATAAGAAGTAATAATAGAAACATGTAAGTTCATTGTAGAATAATGTAAATTTGACATAAGTTTAGAAATAATAACTCATAATTGTTTTATGTAATAATGACTTTATGTATGCAATGGACGCCACACTTCAGGCTTATCAAGATGAAAGAGTTAGAGAGATGAAAAATAGGGGAGAGTTTATTGTAGATAGGAGAGTATATCTCCTCTGAAACTGAACCTTACATTATATAGGTGATAAGAGAATCAGAAGGACAGGTTCTCAAATGCTGGAAAAGAAAAAAGAAAAGAAAATAGGAAAAATATTTGTCAGTGCAGAAAGCATTTTCGGAAATCCCTTCCTTTACAACACAAAAGAAAAAGAAAAAGCTATACAAGTGCGTAGACAGTATGCTAGATAATTGAACTGCTTTACATACTTTTGACTACTTTAATTTGTAAAAGGGTTGTCATCTTCTGTCACGGGTTACATGTCTTTCACGTTGTCAGAAGTCAAAGTTGATGGGATATTGTTGTAACAGAAATAAAATTTGTGTCCTTGATATGGATTTAACTATTGAAAATTGAGTTGTTTGATGTGCTTTGGGATTTGTTCATAGATTCCATCTAATTTTAGTAGTGGCTCTTCAAATTGGTGCCTGAGGACTAATGTATGATCAAGGATTGGTCTCCTGAATGTGGATATTTTGAGGATATTGTTCCCTCGGTAGGTAATTATGTATAATGATCCTTTGATAATTTTTTGAATACTTCTAAAGATTCCTTCAAGGAAATTAATATTGAAGGAGAGGAGTAATTCTTGCATAATGTCTTAAGTGGGTGCTTTGTCCAGAGCAGGTACTTGACCATTGCTTATGCCCATTTGAATGAAGGTAAAGCGTTGTGTAATGAGGTTTCCTTCAGAGTTAAAAAATGTGTAATTGATGAATACTTTCAAAAAGATTTCTCACTTTTTTGCAAAACAAGATTGGTAATTTATAATGTAAGTAATGAAAGTAAGAGGAAAATATCAGAAGATATCGATATTTTCGAAATAGATAGTGTCGACTAGGTTAGTTTGAAAAAGTAGATAGGTGGTTAATGGGTTTGCTTCAGGTAGGATAACTACTTTGGGTCCTAGTTTCCCACGGCTTACTGGATAATATTGCTGTAGTATGAGTTCATCTGTCCAAGTCTTAACAGTAGTGAAAAATTCAGTGAATACTTCAGAGGTAATTGAGATAATTTCGTTTTAAAGTGATTTGGTGGGGACTGAATTAATTCAATCCATGTTTACTTTCTTACTAATTACATTGAGGGAGCTAGTGATACTTGGTTATTGAAGAACTACCGAGTAATTAGGCGTTGGAGATAAGGTTGTCTGTTGGCTTTTATAGTCATTGAGTGCTTTCTCTACTTTGGACTTAGTCTCGTAACTTTATGGAGGATTTGGCTATGTCCGGTAATGAATTGAGCTGCTTGACCCATTGTGTGCAAAGGCCTTGGTTTGGGCCATTGAAGATAACATAATACTTTTTAGGTTCGTCGGTAATGGGTTGTTTAGAAGAGCTAGGAACAGAGATATTGAGATTTGTGGGCTTAACGAGTGTAGGAGGTTGGATAGATAGATTTTGCATAATTGGTTGCTTTGTGACTTGACCAGGAAATGGGGTTTCAAGGATAACAACTGTTTGTTTGAGTTGGCTTACTTCTTTTTGCATGGGTGAAAGATACTTCTGGGTATTTTGGATTTCTTCATGTCGTTTGGCTATTTTGGCTTTGAGTTCTTGGATTGTATTCATGATGGTATCCATTCTCTAGTTAATGTATCTGCAAGAAAATTGTGAGAAGATTTAATATATTTAATAGTATAGTTCTATTGGCGTAATTCCAGTTGCCATCAAATAAGATGACCTTGATTATAATTACTACGAATATTATACCTTTAGAATCGACATAACCATTGAGAATCAGTTTGTACTTCAAATGGTACAAGGAATAAATCAACTTTCCATCTTCGTAAAGTTTTCAAAAATGCTAAAGTTCTTTTTCATGAATAGGATATTTCAATTCGGTAGTATTAAAAGTATCATTAATATATTTGCAAAATTTATATTTATATTGCTTCCGTGGAAACTGTATAATTGAGTAATGCATACTGGTAGGTTTCTTGTGGGGAAGTCAGTTACTAGTAAGCTTCTCAGAGAGAAGTTAGTTATTGGTAGGCCTCTCATAGAGAAGTGAGTTATTGGTAGGCTTCGCATAGAGAAGTGAATTACTTATAGGCTTCGTAAGGAGTTGATTACTTGTAGGCTCCGTAAGGAGTTGATTACTTTGATGTATAATTTTGGGCGATTTCTCCAAAAGGCATCCTACCCATGCATCATTACTTGCATCAATTTGATGAATTAAAGAATCATAAGGAGTATAATTATATAAGGAAGGTAAAGATTCATAAAGCTTTTTTAGATTTTGTACTGGCCTAGAATCAGCATCGATCCATGACCATTGTTTTTGCATACTACATTTTAATTGTAATTGTTTTCTTTCTTTTGCTGAATCCTTTAAAAAACCTTGGTCTGAAATATAATTGAGTAATCCGAGAAATTTTTTAACTTCAGTAATTGATTTTAATTGATTAGAAAATTGTTGTAATTTTTCAAGAATATTAGGTTGTAAAGTTAGAAAACCGTTTCTAAATTGTATTCCAAAAAATTCAATGTTTTGCTGAGGTAATTTAATTTTCTTGTTGCTCAAAATTAATTCTTTTTCTTGACAACGTTGTAAAACATTTTTTAATTTTAAACGAAAATCATTTTTTATATTTGTTATAGAAAATAATAATATCTTAAATATAAGCTAAAGAATATTCATCTAAAGAAGCTAGATTATTATCCATAAATTGCTGATACATACCAGGGGCTTGTTTTAATCCAAAAGGTAAGACATTCTAGTGATAATGTTTTTGAGGTGCACATGAAAAAGTAGTTAAGGGTTTAGTATTGTCATGTAATCTTAATTGCCAGCATCCTGATTTTGCTTCAAAAGTAGTAAACCATGTATGTCCTTTTACTTTTGTTAAGATATAATCTTTTCGAGGTAGTTTATAGCCATCTCCCATAATTTCTTTATTTATTTCTTTAGAATTAATAACCATACGGCGTTTTGCTCTTTTTTGTTCACTATGATTATTTGCATAAAAATTAAGAGAGGAATGTTTACTTTTACTAGGAGAAAGAAGTTGTTTTTCTAATAAATCACAACATTCAGAGGTGAATTCTTCTACATCTTCATGAGAATAAGTTATATTATTTTTAACATTTACTTCGTGTGTAGGATTTTTTAGTTTAATTTCAATTAATTCATGATTTTGATTTTTAATAGGATCTAAGGGACTTTCACTACAAACTTGGTCAATTAAGTATTCTACATCGTGTTGTAGAGAAGTAAGATTTTTTAGATGAAAATTTAACTGAATGTTTAAATCTTGTAATTTATGGAGAACTAATTTTAACTTTTGGTCATAGGTACTATGATAGATAGGAATTTTTTAAATGATTAATTTTTGTTTTATTTGAGGTATTTCTGGAGTTTTAGGAGTAATATATGTTAAATATTGACTAAAAGGATAATATAATTTGAGAAAGTTGTTTCCTAAAATAAGATGTATCCTGAAGTTTGCTGGTAGATAGAAGTAATAATAATATTATATCGCACTAATGGACAAATTTTTTTTACAATAACAAAATTATGAAAGACAATTTCAAATACTTGAAAAAATAGATATATTAATTTAAAAAATTACAACAGTAGAACAGAATATTGAAAATTTATTGCTATTAATTCATAACACTCATGACAAAGAATTTAAAGAATTAAAATTAATTCTCTCATATGTCAATGATCTTACTGTTGAAAAACTGATCAATTAAATAATATGCAAGATCAATTAACTCAGTTAACCTGCTCATGCGAGTCTCTAATTAGTAAAGGCAGATCAAAAATAACTATTGAAAAACCATGGAAAGTATAGAAAAGGACTTAAAAACAAAACTGCAAGAAATAACTACACTTTTTCAAAATATCCAATTTGAAAAAGAAAGTAGCCCTCAACTTATTAATCTTTTAACAAATCATGATGAAATTATTTATAGTTATGATTCCGATCAAGATCAAGTATACATTGAAAACCTTCCTATAGCTTCCTATGAACCTAAAGATAAACAAATCAAAACAGATACTACACTTGAAGTAAGTCCAGAAAGAGATAGACCAGAACCTAGTCATCGTCATAAACTAACTAGATCTCAACAGTAACAATATGATTGGGATTATCAAGCAACATTTTCTGAAGATTATAAAATTTTAAATAGATATGGATGTTATCGAAAAGATTCTAAAATACAAAAATACCATTCATCTTACACTCCAAAAATTACACCATTAGGCTCAGATGGAATTCTCGATTTAGACTGTGTTACAGACCCAGAAAGTTTAATTACAGAATGGGTTAACCGAACCTCATTATTCATTAAATTAGAAAAACCTTTTGAAACTATGGACCGAGATACATTCTTTGACTTTATTGATTATAAAACAAAAGTAGTCGTTTTTACATGGTTCCTTGAGCAAAGTGAACGAATTAAATACTCATCTATATATTTACAGTTTTCTATATTAAACCTTGCATTAGGATATCTAGTGAAAGAAATACATTGATGAGCTCTTCGTAAGCTATCAAATAATAAATTCCTAACTATACAAACTATGTATTAATGGTGAACCAGGGTTGAACCACAGAGAGTCGAAATGCAAATGTTGCTTTAAATATTGCAGGAAAGAGAAAATAAAACATCTTGAAAAGATGAAAGCAAGATAACTAAGAAGTAATGAACATAAATAGATAGATAAACACAACAAGCTAATTTAAACAAGACTAATACCAATATCAAAGAATTGGGTTGGAGATATGTTTAGGGTTTCAGGATGATCATTGATCCTAGAATCTAAATAAGAGGTACTTTAGTCATGGTGTTAGCCTATAGGCTTGAATAAGTTCTCAAGCCCTCAATTCCTCTAAATTAGACAATTCTATCAAGCTCTAGAAATGCCCCGATCCCCATCTATAACTTAGAACAAGCTCTCTAGATTTAATAGTGAAGACTATTAGGGGTTAAATTTATAGTATTTTTTGATGTTATTTAATGTTAACTTAACCCAATTTTAGTGCTTAAATGTTCCATTTATGTGTTATTATGTTTACTTTGCAGGAGGGAGCTTAAATATAAAGATTGAAGTAAAAAGAGGGAAGTTTTGTCAAAAGTCAACTAAAAAGTCAACCATGAACGGCCTCCTACCGGGGTCACAATGCTCATTAATGGCACCCTAACAGGGTCACGTTAATGGATGAATAGGGTGCCGTTATTAATGAATAGGGTGTCGTTAATGGACGGTGGGGTGCTGTTAATAAACGTGCAATAGCTATTTTTGACCTAAATCTTTGACATTTGCACCTTTTCTTCTTCCTCCACTTATAGCTGCTCAATCCCTATATGAAGGGACCTCTCCCAGACGTTTTAGCCATCAATTTTAGGATCAAAACTCCTAATTCATGACATTTAACGTAAGTTCCATAGCAACCTAAACAACCAACCACCAAATTAAGAATAAATTTAACATGATTCTCACAATTTTCATCCTTTCATCCTTCTAATATCTCCAAGCCACTAAAAGAACTAGCCACACATGATTAAGCTACCTAAAATAAAGATTGAATGAACATAAATCATGCTTAAGTAATTAAAACAAAAGCTGGAAAAACTTATTGAAAAACACAATTGAACACTTAAACTAACATAAACTTAAGTTAACTAAGGTATTAAGTGATTTGCTAAAACCTAATTCAATAAAGTTCAAATTAATATTCTAGCTAAAAATTCTAGCACTTATTACTTGAACAAAAACTAAAATTACTTGAATTAAAACCTAAAAACATGTACCAATTGTTGGTTATCAAGCATCCATGAACTAAGAACACTATGAATAAACAAAACTTTATGGAATAACACTTAGTTAAAGCTGAATTTTAATCAAAACAAATATGGAAAATATTGAAATCTAAACTTAAACAAGAAAGATAAAATTTGGAAAAATGATAACTAATCTAAGAAATCAAATTCAACTCTTTATCTAATGAAAACCTAAGCTACTTTAATTAATAAGCAATTATCTAGAACTTAATTATCTAAAACTCAATTTAACACTTCAAATAAAAATTTCAGATTTAAAAATTAAATAAAAACTGAAATCTAAATGAATTCAAACTTAAGAACATGCATAGAAATTAACTACTAAACATAGGTGAATCAAATACTCCAAGGTTAATTGAAACTATATGGAATAAAACTTTAAACAACTTAATATTTGATCAAGATAAATATGAAATTGTCATTAACATTTTAAAGCCAAACAATGTTCAAAAATTGAATAATAGAGTAGTAAATATATTAAACCAAACAAGATAATTGACCTAAGTAAGACAAAGGTTCGGCTAAGGCAAGGAAGGCAAACCAATTCGGATGAACTCTCCAATATTTGGCCAGCACACACACTCGGCATTACAACTTGAAACTAATAGGAAATCAACACCAAAACAAGAACAAATATAAGTGAATTAAACTTCCAACTTGCAGCCATATGAATCACATCCAAGAGAGCCATTCCAAGCCATGAATTTGAAGACAAAAACAGTCCACCATTCTCCACTCCATCATATTACATCGGTTCCACCAATCAATTGCCTTCAATGATTTTGTCTTCAAAACTTGATATTATTTAGTCAAACTTACTCTAAAATAAGTAAGGAAGAAGACAAGAGTAGCCTAATATGCCAAAAGAGGGAGAGTCCACCTTTGTTGTTGAAACTGTCCGCCTTTTCCTTTGTTCAACTCTCACGATTCCTCTCTTTCTCTACTCTTATTTTCTTTTGGTTTGTGTTTTCCAAATCTCCACTCTTCTCCCCCCTTTGTAGCTACCACCTCCTCTTTATCTTATTCCCTCTTGGCCTTTTATTTGATTAAAAACCCATGCATGCATGTCCTCCACCATTTTGTTGTTTTGTTTGACAACTTGGACCTCTGATCTCCGTTTTTGCAATAACTCCCTCTACGCATCTCCAATTGGCATGAAATTTTGTATGCATGTTCCTAACATGATGATCTTACTCTCCATAAAATTTTAGATTAATCTGATCCCTGAAATTGCTCCTAATGCATCCCCAAATCATCTGCATGAAATCTGGAATTCAAACGAGTATGTCTTGATCTTTTCTTTGTAAACGTTTCATGGCTAGTCATATGACCTTGAAATTTGGTGTGTAACTTTACATAATGATGTTCTAGGTCCTCAAATTGGTTCCACACCAATTCTAGGTCCAAAGTTTCCTTAAAACATGGCCCTTTCAACTTGTATTCGTGCCTTAAGGTCAAATTTGCATGAAAATGCAAAAGGAACACAAATTAAGCATTTAAATAAAAAAATAGGTATGAAATGGTGATGAACTCGTCATAAGCTATCAAGTAATAAATTCCTAACTGTCCAAAATATGCAGTAATGGTAAGCAAGGGTCGAACCACAGAGAGTTGGAATGCAAATGTTATTTCAAATATTGCAATAAAGAGAAAATAAAACACTCTAAATAGATGAAAGCTAGATTAACTAAGATGCAAAAGATATAAACAAAGAGACAAACACTAAACAAATTTAGCAAAGATGAATAAAAATAGCAAAGAAGTGGGTTGGAGATATCTTTAGGATTTCGGGATGATCATTGATCCTAGAATCTAAAGGATAGATACTCTAGTCATGGTGTTAGCCTATAGGCTAGAATAAGCTCTCAAGCCCTTAGTTCTTCAAAATTAGACAAATCTAACAAGCTCTAGAAATGCCGCTATCCCCATCTATAACCTAGAACAAGCTATATAAATTTAATAGTGAAGACACTTTAAGTATTAAGGAACAGGTAACTTGGGCCACTAACTCACAAGCTCGGAAAGTGTAACCTAAAGATATGGAACCCTAGGTAAGGTTATTAAGTATCCTAACAAATTCAACTAACCTATTGCTACTTTCGGGAATTGCTATGAACTTTTACGTATCACATGCTCAACCCTAAATTTTAGATTAAGAATTTATCTAAGGGTGATCAATCCTAGAGATAACTCCTAATTTATGACATTTAACCTAAGTTCCAAACCAACCTAGACAAACAAGCATCTAATTAAGCATAAATTTAAGATCATTCTCAAAATTTTCATCCTTTCATCCTTCTAATATCTCCAAACCCCTAAAACAACTAGTCACACATAATTAAGCTACCTAAAACAAAGCTTGAATGAACATAAATCACACTTGAGTAATAAAAACAAAACTTGGAAAATTTCAAACACTTATTGAAAACACAATTGAACATTTAAAATAATGTAAACTTAAATTAACTAAAGTATTAATTAATTGTCAACAACTTAATCTAACACTTTAAATAAAAATTTCAGATTCAAAATTAAACAAAAACTTAATTTTAAATAAATTAAAACTTAAGAACATGGTCTCCATTTAACTATTCTTTCTCAATTTTCTCTTGATATAGGTTTCCATTTAATTGGAATTTGATATTATTGTTTTAAAATATTCATTAGCTTTCAATTGATACCAATTTTGTAGCCTAACTTTGCGGTCGAATTTTTTAGAATTTTTTAAAAAATTGAGATTTTTTTCAAAAAATTTTTCAAAAGAATTTTTAAATTTTCTTTAAAATTTGTAACTTATTTCGGTGCGTTTGTTAAATAGTTTTGAATCCAATGGCACCACCGAGAATGAGATTGGTATTTGATCCATCAAGGTTCACCATTGTGGACAACTTTAATTCATGTCAGTCGTAATATGCCAATGAGTTCATTGTAGAGTGTCTGATCCATGTGGATCTTGAGGCCCAATTTGACCTCTCAAGCACGTTTAGAAGCATCAGATGGAAGACAGTGGCGAAGTTCTCGGGTCCTTTCTATCCTGACCTAGTTCACGAGTTCTATGTGAACATTAAGGACAAGGTTGATTTTAAGATGATTGAGATTCGGTCTTCGGTGTGAGGTTTTCCTATCCTAATAACTTATGGTTCTATTTCAGCTTTGTTAGGAGTACCTGATGAAGGAGACATCTATATTAAGAGCACAAACCCATTGCATGGTGATTTGATATTTTGGGATCCTTCTTTTTCCATTTCGGCTACTAAAGAGGCTTTAACTTTAACTAGGAACAGTAGATGTTGTACCACTGTTAGCCTAGGAATTCTTGAGTGCAGTATCATTGCCATGTTTAGTTCTAATGTTACGCCTTAAGCTAGTGGGTTAAATAAGATGTAGATTGTTGATATTTATCTGTTGCACAAGATCGTTTTTGGCTTAGAAGCTATTCTTGGAATACCAATATCAGGCTTCATTATTTTTGATATGTGGGATGTTGTGAAGCATAAGAGGGTCATTAAGAATTTCAGCTTCCCTTGTTTATTGATAGGGATATTTCGGGATGCTAGTGTTCCTTTGAATTCATAAGAGTTTGTAGATTGGTCTTCTAAGACCATCATTACTACAACCCTTCTTAAGCAATGGAGCTTTGCTTTTCATAGAGGGCGATGGATAAAGAGAGATGTGCAAGATGCACCTACAAATGCTTCAGCAACTGAAGCAGCACCACCTGAGGCATTTGAAGAGGAGATGAATGAGGCCTCATCTGACTCCACTCAGAATGTTCCTAATCCGAGACATGTTTCAACTACTGCCACCCCATCACCTTATTCTGACGATCCTCAGATTGCTATGATGCAATATATGATTAATATGGAGGGTGGCCTCACTTCTAAGCTTTCTGAGTTTTGCACTGCCTTATTATTCGAGTTATCTACTTTTTAGGACGCAGTTGATACTCGATCTGATAGCCTTTAACATCAGGTTGATGATTTGACCACTCGAGTACAAAGCCTGGAGGAGTACCATTATTCACAAGATGTCGATGATCCTTCTTCTTAGTTCCTATGGTTATTCATTTAGTTGTTTCAGTTTCAGTTTTGTAGTGTACGTTTCCCTTTAGTAGTGTAGGTTACTATTGTTTTTCTGTCAGATCTGCTGACTACTTTTAGTATATTTTGGCTCCTTGATGTATTTGACTTCCATATTTATATGAGTGGAGCATATTTTGGCTATTTTTTGTGTTGTTTTTCTATTGATTTCAGTTCATGCACATCTATTCCATTACACTACTGGATCTTCAAGTCTACATCAAACGGGTGCATTTCTTTCGTTATTCTCTTACATTATGCTTTGCACTTTCTATCTTAAACATTGAGGACAATGTTTAGTTTAAGGGTGGTAGAGAGATCACATTGATTTGTTTACTCACTTGA
Source organism: Pinacopodium congolense (assembly GCA_028565735.1). NCBI lineage: Eukaryota > Viridiplantae > Streptophyta > Magnoliopsida > Malpighiales > Erythroxylaceae > Pinacopodium > Pinacopodium congolense. The sequence continues at coordinate 23 of JAOXYD010098548.1, read as the reverse complement.
GTGTTGTTTATTTAATAGTAATT
>JAOXYD010098547.1:0-25535 GCA_028565735.1 Pinacopodium congolense | reverse complement strand
ACCGTGTGGTTGACACGGTTTCATTGATCTCTCAATGAGATCGTGTGGTCTGAAAGACCGTGTTTCAGACATTGTTTATATATATATTTAATTTTTTATTTTTATATAATTATAAATATATCTTTTTATTAACACAATTTCTTTTACAAAAATTAAAACTCTCCTCTTTCTCTCTCAAACAACATTATAATATATTTAATTTAAAATTAATCGATAATTTATAATTATAAATAAATTATCAGTTCATAATTTTTAAATTAATTTAACTTTAAATAAAACTATCAGTAATAATTTCAGTTATAATTTAAACCTCTTAATTACAATTACAGTTTTTAAATCGTTAGTATTGGTTATTAAAGTTAGAAACTTAACCAATAGGTAAAAATACTAAAAGGAAATGATGTTATACTACGGCGGCATTTGGTACTGTTTCTGATCGGTAGACAACCGTCCCATGTGGAAACGGAGTGTTTTCTAATTACAAAATTCAGGATATTGTTTTCCACCCAACGTGTGTCTTAGTTTGACGGAAGCATTGGTGGTCATGATTGCGAAAAGACGTGGCCTTTTTGCTCTTCCGGTCTCTTTTTTAAAATTATATTTTAATAATGGCCTGCACATGTTTTTCTAAGATTTTAATTACTTTGGGAAGTTCACATCAGATATCCACTTTCATGAGATACGAGGTATAATCTGATTAATTTAGTTGGGAAAACTAATTGGTCCTGGAGGGTTTCCCGTCCTCTTAAGGGTATTAATGTAATTTTATTTTAATCTTACAAGGGCACAAAAATTATACACTATGAAAAATTATTATTTTGTCTTTTGTAGTTTACAATAAAGGATTCTTCTTCGTATAATTATTATTCTTTTATAAAAAAAATTGTGTGATTTTATCATACTTTAACAAGAATCTGTGTTTATATAGTTATTAATGGTATTTGATATAAAGAATTTTAAATTTTAAATTTTTTAATTAAAAAAATAAATTCATAATTTAACCTTCAAAAGTTAGGTGAAACCCACGTAAACTCCACCAGAAACCTGCGCCCTTGCGGGGGTCCCCCGTCGTCCTCTAATTGACTTGCTTGATTCCCTGAAAGATTATGCAAGACTTTTATGAAGATATGATTTTTCCAGGTTGCACCTTATCATTTTATTAGGTGGTCCTGCTTCAATCCTTATGTTCGTTGACGTCATTTTCCCAGTAGAAAAACTATGAGTTGGAAGTCTGTTCACACTAGACAAAATAAAAAAGAAAAAAATAAAAATATCCGGAGTAATAACCATCCACCATTTTCTAACTTACTTTGAACCTGGCCCTGTTACGGGAAGATCATAATCAACATCTGTAAAGTTGTGTTCACACCAGACCAAAGTTTGAGGTTAGCCATTTGGTAAGCTCCGACAAATAGTAATTTTTATGCTTCATATTCTCAACCATTAACAACAGATAATATATTTCATCACAAAAGAGTCTATTCCACGTGGTAGATGATAGATAGTAAATTATAGTCTACACAGTTACTTCGACTTGTTGTAACTTCAACGTAAATTTCCAAGGAAGTGATGGGAAAACCAGTGTCTGTTACTTCCTTTGCAATTAAGAATTCTACATAAGTCATAAGGTGTGACAAACGACAACCACTGAAAGTTCTATTATTAAAATTAATAGGTTCTGTCTTCTGTCTCTCTCTATTCCCACTTTCACTTCCAACATTTCTTCATTACCATGCCAATCACAGTTCCGTTCTACATTCACCCTTTAATTGTATTTAGTTAGGTACATCTTCACTACCATATCTTGGCAACTAAAAATTTGAAGGTAGCAGCCTGTCTTAGTCCATTCTTTTTAACTCACTTTTTATTTCATAATAAAGTTTTGTTAAGGTTTTGTAGTGAAAAAGATTTTGTAAAGATTACAAGCATTTTGTAGAACACGTGAGTTTTGTGGAAGCAAGAAGTAGGAAAGAGAGAGAGAGAGAGAGAGAGAGTTTTTTAAAAGATGGATATGACTACATGACGTGCAACATTTATGACATGTAAATCATAAAATAATATATAAATATTATTAAAATAATAATAATAATAAATAATATGACTATAAATGTTCCTAATTTGCAGATTATATAATTTTTGAGGAGTGATAGAAACTTTCATAGGCTTCTAATGTTTCCTTATGCTTTCTATTGTAGTTTATAACTATTTTAATTTTAAGTACAATTATAGTTGTAAGACTAATAGGAGATAAGTGTACTCTGTCAACAAAAAATATAAAACGACAAAATATCAAATATCAAATATTGTCTCTCACAAAGATCTAATTGTAAGTATTAAAACAATTAGTATTTAATTATCTAGATAATTTTGATTAACTAAATAATAAAATTAAAAATAAAATAAAATAAATAAACAACATTCAATTTTAAAATGAATTAATGAATTAAGGGTTCCACTAATAATAAACTAACTAAAGCTTCAGATTTTAAAAAGTTAATCAAACTAATGGAACTAAGTGTTGGATAAATTTAGAGTTTTTATTTTACTTAAATAAGATAATACCAATAATCATGAAAATGCCTTTTTTCTTCTAAATTCAACTTATTTATTTAATCCATAAATAAATTAGGATAAAAGGCATAAAATTTAAGAAGCTTGAGCATAATGTCTTTAGATGTAAGAACTCTAAAAAAAGACTTTAAAGTTTGATATGCTTTGAAATTCAATCATGTTATCTAATTGAATTTTTAATAATTAAAAGCCAATGACTATAGATTCCTTAATTATCTAATAATCTAATTTAGGTAATCGGTTTAAAAGAAATTAAGTTAAACACTTAAGTATATAAAAATCTTCTAATTTTGCAATCATAACCTATTTAATTTATTAAACCTTGTCAAAGTAAATTAAGCATACATATTTAATAATGAAAGCAAAGATGGGAACATAAAACTCATATCCATTGATGAAAAATAAAGAATCAATATAAAAGAAGAAAGAAAGGGAAAAAATTATAATTGAATTCGATTTATCCCATTAAAATCTTTCTCTTCAATCCACTTTGAACACTCTTGTGAAATCTAAATCCCTAACTTAATGTAAATAAAAAACAAAAGAAAACTTCAAAAGAAAACAAAATCCTAACTAACAACAGGAATTAAAACTTCTTACATGGCTCACATCTCTCTCTCTCTCTCTCTCTCTCTCTCTATATGTATATATCTCTATGGCTTCCCTCTTTGATTCTTGTGTTGTAGTCGTTTATAGACTTTTAAGACGGCTTCTAGGGTTCCCCAAACCTTAAATACATTCAAGGGTGTTTTTATGATTTGTCCCTTTAAAAATCATCTTCAAGTCATTCATCTAGAAGTATAACGATGATTTTTATTAGGGAACAACAACATCGGTTTGGACTACCATTTATCTTCTGTCTTTAATTCCAAATTATATCAACGATGAATAGCAAGCATAATGACTCCATTGATATTCATCGTTGATCTTTTGCCTTTACATTAAAATTTTTCTTTTTTTAACTCTTTGTAAGCCCTATGGCACCCAAGAGGAGGGGTTAATTGGGTGTTTAAAAATTCTTGTAAAAATAAAACACTTTAAATAACTTAGGGTAATTTTAATTATATGTAATCTCTAAACCAAAATTTAACCTAGATGGAATGCCAAACTTTATACCAATATTAAACAAATTCAAGCAATGATAAAACAAATACAAGGTACAAATATAAAAGAGATAGGGAAGAGAAAGAACACCAAGATTTATAGAGGTTCACCTACCCTAAAGATAGAATATGTCATCTCTCCAATTACTTGTTAGAAATTCACTAACAACTAATCTTACTTTAATTGGACGAAGAGTAACGCTTACAACAATTTTAGTTAAAGACCACGAGGAACCTTTACAACAATATTGATTCAAGGCCAAGAGGAACCTTTACAATAATCTTGATTCAAGGCTAAGAGGAACCTATACCAATCTTGTTCTAAGTCAAAAGTAACTTATCAATCTTATGTTTCACAAAGAGGGTGAACTGTAACCCTTTATTACAATCTTTTCATGGTAAAGAGGAGCCTTTCTAATACAACCAAAGTTTATAATTTTTGTTCTACAAGGACAACCTCTAATCTAAACTCCCTTGAGATTTAAACTAAGCTTAAATAGCTTATGACACCCTTTATCAAAATCAACACAAGATAAGGACTCAAATATAACAAATGCATTATGGAATGACAATGCACAATTAAGGCCTAATCTAATCCAATTTACATTCAAGGATTATTTCAATCCAAATTTTCTTTATCTTAGGTGAAGAGCAACCTATACAAATTTATTTTAAAGGCAAAGAGTAGGCTATATCACAAACAATAACTAAGACAAAGTAATTCTCCCAATTTATGTAACTAAACATACCTTCTATGGTATTTTTCTAAAGCACAATCAATAAAACTAATTTTGAAGATTTTAGAGGCAAACCAAAATTATAAAAAGCCTCCTAACACTTCAATAGATCATAAACAATCAAATTCTGTCAATAAAAATGTGATTAAACTATCAAATAATTAGATTAAATATTCAAGCATGCAATTTGTCCAAAATATGCAGTCTTAGAAAATTCAACTTATAAACACACGAATTTAATCACCCAAATGATGCTAATTAAATGCAATGAACTTACTGCAACATCAATCTATATGTTAACAATAAATCACAATAGCAAATACAATTTTAGCACATCAATCGAATGATCAAAGTCAAGCATAAAGCTAGAATGCTCAAACCTGAACAACTTTGAGCAACCTGCAGAAATTAAGGTTAAACAAATAATATAATCACTTAAAATTTGAAAAGAAAATACTATCACATTACTATGTCCTTAAGCAAATTTAAAACAATAAATTTGCAGCTCCAGAAACTAATTAAAACTCAAAATCGAAGTTAATAAAGAAGCTGTAGATAAAACACGTGAGTTTAGGTAGTCTGTGTTCTTTGAGCTCAAACACACTATTTGAGTTCCTAAAAATTTAAGTAAAAAATCCTATGCACTCTTGAGACCTTAAGCAAAATGTCTGTAGTAATTTTGAATCAATAAAAACAGTTTTGCAAACTTAAAATTGAAGAACACAAAAGTTTAGTGAAGTTTAATCAAAATAGAGACAATTTTGGTCTATCTGTCTTTGAAAGCTTGAAACAAACTATTTAATGAATAAAAAAATCAACTAAAACCTTTATGAAATTTTTATAGGTATAAACTAATTAAAAACACAAACTTTACAGTATTTAAAATGGTTTTAAATCAAGAAAATAGAGATTGAATGAAAACTGTACAGAAACTAAAGAGAGTTTTGAATATTTGAGAGATTTGATCTTGTAATTCATTTTTCAGAGGTTCTAAACTCTTTAGAAATGTTTAGGAATGATATTTATAATCTTAGGAGAGGTTTGGAGTCGTTAGAAACAAACCTAAGACACAAACCAAAATGGCTTCAAGATTAGAACATACTTTGATCTTAGTTGAATAAAATAATTTAGATCTCACATATCTCACACAACACACTTTATTTTTATTTTCTCTAGTTTCTTTTGTTTCTTCGTTCTTCATTACTTTTCTTCATCTGCTTCATCATCTATTTATATATAAACATAGCATATAATTTTTGACAACTTTAACAACATGGTTTGAAAAACTATAACAAAGGCAACGCCAAAAAAAATTGTCAACAAAAATAGAAAAATGTGAAGAGACAACAACCAAATCCATGTAAAAATTATTGAAAAATCAAGAAGTATCCAACATTAGTTAAGGATAAAATCAGCCACCATTTTTTACTCTTGAAGGTGGTGGTGGCGTGACTTTGTCATAAATACTGTAATACATGTATTAAATCTTTCTCCATGTGTTTCTTTAAATTTTGATGCTCCAAAAAGAGAATGGTAAGGTAAATATGTTTCATATGATCACTTATGTGTCTTTAGATGTAAGACATTTATGCATATTCCTAATAATAAGAGGTTGAAACTTGATGTCACAACATGACAGTGTGTATTTATTAGCTATGGTTTAGATGCATTTAGTTAGAAATTTTATAATCCAATTGAGAAGAAACTTGTAAAAAGTTGAGATGCAATATTTGTGAAAAACGAGACCATAATAGATATTGATAAGGTTAAGAAGATGAATATTTAAGCCAGTGATGATTCAAAGATAATACCTTCAGTGATGGTGCTTAAGAGAATTGGGGATGAGAATTAAGTTGAACAATAAGAAGTTAAAGATGCTTAAATAAAGATAGATTTTAATGATAATGAGCTTTCAGATTCTAAAGCTCAAATTCTATTTTAACCTTGGAGAAATTCAAGAGATAGGCAATCTTTTACTTGGTATCTTATTAACACTTGTAAGTTGAATTTAACATATAGTGGTGAACCAAAAAGTTATGAAGAAATCAAAGATGACAACTATAAGAAAGAATGGATTGAAGTCATGTAAGATGAGATGAAATCCTAGCATAAGAATCATACCTTTGAGTTAATAGAGTTATTTAAAATTAAGAGATCTTTGAAAAACAAGTAGGTGTATAGAGTTAAATATGAAAAGCACAATTTATGACCATGATACAAAGTGAAACTGATTATCAAGGGATTTAGTCAAAGGAAAGATATTGATTTTGATGAAATATTTTCTCTTATTACTAAAATGTCTTCCATTTGAGTTATATTTTGTATAGCAATTGATCTTGATTTGGAGGTTGATCAAATGAATGTGAAAATAACATTCTTGGCAACTAAAAATTTGAAGGTAGCAGCCTGTCTTAATCCATTCTTTTTAACTCACTTTTTATTTCATAATAAAGTTTTGTGAAGGTTTTATAGTGAAAAAGATTTAGTAAAGATTACAAGCATTTTTAGGACATGTGAGTTTTGTGGAAGCAAGAAGAAGGGGAGAGAGAGAGAGAGAGAGAGAGAGAGAGAGAGTTTAAAAAGATGGCCTGACATCCATATTCTGTAGGATATAAAATAATATATAAATATTATTTAAATAATATATATATATATACAAAATATATATGATTAAGATTTGCAGGCCTTATAATTTTCTTTTAAAAACTAAAAGATTTTTTTAGGAGTGATAGAAACTTACGTAGGTTTCTAATGTTTGCTTATGATTTCTATTGTAGTTTATATCTATTTTACTTTTAAATACAATTCTAATTATAAGACTAATATGAGGTAAGTGTACTCCGTCAATAAAAAATATAAAAATATCAAATATCAAATATTGTCTCTTACAAAGATCTAATTGTAAGTATTAGATTAATTAGTGTTTAATTGTCTAGACAATTCTAATTAACTAAGTAATAAAATTAAAAAGGAAGTAGAATAAATAAACAACATTCAATCTAAAAATGAATTAATGAATTAAGGGTTCCATTAATAATAATATAACTAAAGCTTCATATTTTAATAGGTTAATCAAACTAATGGAACTAAGTGTTGGATAAATTTAAAGTATTTTTTGCTTAAACAAGATACTACCAATAATCATGAAAATACCTTTTTTTCTTCTAAACTCAACTTATTTATTTCATTGATAAATAAATTAGAATAAAAGACATAAAATTCAAGAAGCTTAAGCCTAATGTCTTTAGATGTAAGAACTAAAAAAAAGACTTTGAAATTTGATTTGATTTTAAATTCAATCATGTTATCTAATTGACTTTTTAATAATTAACAGTCAATCACCATAGATTCCTTAATTATCTAATAATCTAATTTGGGTAATCAATCTAAAACAAATTAAGTTAAACATTTAAGTAGATACAAATCTTCCAATGTTGCAATCATAACCTATTTAATTTCTTAAACCTTGTTAAAGTAAATTAGGCATACATATTTAACAATGAAAACAAATATGGGAACATAAAACTCATATCAATTGATGAAGATAAAGAATAAATATAAAAGAAGAAAGAAAGGGAAAAAATTATAATTGAATTTGGTTCATCCCATTAAAATCCTTCTCTTTAATCCACTTTAAACACTCTTGTGAAATCTAAATCCCTAACTTAATGTAAATAAAGGACAAAAGAAAACTAAACTTAAAGCAAACAAAAACGTAGCTAACAACAGGAATTAAAACTTTATATAGCTCACATCTCTCTCTTTCTCTCTCTCTCTCTCTGTGGCTTCCTTCTTTTATTTTTGTGTTGTAGTCTTTTTATAGACTTTTAAGATGGCTTCTAGGGTTCCCCGAACCTTAAATACATTCAAGGGTGTTTTCATCTATTTGTCCCTCTAAAAATCATCTTCAAGTCGTGTCATTTAGAAGTATAACGATGATTTCTATATAGGAACAACAACATCATTTTGGACTACCATTTATATTCTGTCTTTAATTCTAAATTATAATAACGATGAATAGTTTATAATAGCCCCATTGATATTCATCATTGATCTTTTGCCTTTTCATTAAAATTCATCTTTTTTAACTCTTGACCCCTCAAATGTACATGAACCTCCAGTTTAATCAAAATAACACATAAATAAAACAAATTTATGGATCAATAGTCCTAAAAATATAAAATAAGATATAAAATCATATATAAATTATCCCTATTAATATTCCCATACTTGAATTGTTTCTTATCTTTATGCAACCACTTAGATACTCTTTTAGAAGAAGTTTAAAGGGAGTTAAAAGTTAATTGGGTACTAAAATAAAAACCATTTCAATTAAATATAGTTAATATTTCTTAACTTAATAATAACTACGACATGAATCAAAGCACACAATTATATCATAACAACCTTTATACACAAAATTAAGCATCCAAGTAACTCTATACAGATCATCATATAAACTCGTTCAAAAGTGTTTTGGCAAGTTCATTTTATGTTCCATCTTATCTTTGTCACATTTATGAATTTAATAATTAATTTTAAATAAGTGATATTTACGCTCCATCTTGTCCTATCAAATGCGTTTTATGTTTTATCTTGTCTTTTTCACATATTTTTACTTTTTTTTTCAAAATTTAATGAAATATTAGTCAAGCAACCAAATTTATTTAATTGAACTCCTTATTTCAAATTTTCATATATATATATATATAATTTTATTAAAAGCCTAATATTATATATAAAGCGTACTAAACACATGCAATCATATAAAATAAAAGAAAAGTTAGTAGTCATTCAATATTAACTATATCAACTACATATTGCATTATAGTAAACCAAGTAACAATCAACTAACTATAAAAATTATTCTAAGTAAGATGTTAAAAATAATCATTCTTAAATTTACAAAAATTCAAATGTTCATAATCATAAAAGAATTATATTCCCTTCCCCTACATTTAAATTGAGCATCATTCACAATAGTCAAATAACTTAAATAAACAGAATAAGGAAAGGAATAGATAACTCCCTTAAATTTGTAGATCTTGTTGCATGTGCATCATCTAACCATAAAGAAGAAAAAACACTAAAAAGAAGAAGAGTGAAAGTATAACAATAATGAAAATATTTTTTTTAAATAATAGAAATTGGAATTAAAATCCTACACTACTTCAATCCTTAATAGATGGGTCATCTCCTAATAAATGCTTCTTAAAAATTTTTTAGTTGGACCTTAATATTAGAAAATAATAATTCTCTTCCTAGTCCCATAGCTTCGACCTACTTCTCTATATTTAAGATGGCTTTTCACAATCTTATTGCCCATCTCATTTACTGATAGATGCCTTCGCTTACCTCCTTTACCTTGCATGGAGTACCGTTGTGAAAAATCTTGATATATATCTCACTGTCAATGATAAAAAATTGTAATATCAACTACTTCATAAAACACTAATATATAGCTCTCAAATTTGCTTTTTGACAACTTCGGCACAATATGCTTACTTCAAGATTTTTGTTACATTCACCATGAATCTTAACCAAGATACTTATCCTACCAACTAGAGCCTCTTTGTTAATTTTAGAATCAAGATTCACAATATTGTGCTTTTGAAATAAAATAACATTTGACTTTTTCAAGCCTTTAAATCTACCACCAACTTCATCTTTATTGGTTTAACAACCTCTGTATCATTCAAAATTTTACTTTTATCAACTTTTTTCTCCACATTTTTGACATTATCATCATCATAATTCTTGCACTTAAGTGTTTTTTTTCAGTTAACTAAACCAATCATGGCATCAATTTTTTTTCTTCTCATTTTTCATAATAGTCTCAAACTATTTAATAGGGAATAATTTATTCTTTATGCATACTCTTAACAATTCAACTCTATTTGGATCAAACATGATGTAAACATCTTTAGTAAAGTGTATAGCATATCCTTTTTCAACCAATTTAACCACACTAATAGGATTTTGATATAAACTTGGTATGAATAATACATTAGTAATCAACTTGATACTCCAATATATTTTGACAAAAACTATTCCTTTTCCTTTCACTTTTGTGCAAAGGTTCATATCTAACTCTTATACTTGATTGAAAACTATTATCAAGTACCTTGAAAATGGATGCATCATGGGCTATATGATATATACAACTTGAGTCTGTATGCTACTCATCCTTGCCATAACTAGACATTGTATAGGCTGTGAACAATGTCTCTTCTTCTTATTAACCAACTTTAGCTACATTTCCTTTTATTTGGTTCCTTTTACTTAGACTTGCATAGCTTTTTAACAAGGCCAAGATGGTTGCGTGCCTATGTTTTATATTTGGTTTAAAACAACAATACTTATGTTTATGGTTGTTCTTTTTATAATGTTTATAAGGCACAAATTTGTCCTCCTTACTTCCATGATGATGCTACCTTTTTTATTCATCTTAATTTTTGTTCTTTTTAATTCCCCTCCTTAGTTTTTTTTTCAATTTATTCTAGTTTTTTATGAATTAAACAATAATTAAATGTACCTTGTGCAACTTCTTCTTTCCTTTGGGCCTTTCTTTGTTCTTGAGTTTGAAGAGAATTTAAAAACTCTAATATTATGAGTTATGACATGTCCTTGAACTCCACGAAAGCTAGGATTTTGGCTTTAAATCTCTTAACAACACTTACAAGGACTTTACCAACTACTCTTTTGTCTTCCAAGTCCTCTTTAAGTAACCTTAACTGATTTACAGCCTTCATGAGTTTGTTAACTAAATTCTTTAATGGTTTTAGACTCATCCATCGTTAACAAATCAAATTCTCTCAATAAGTTTGAAACTTGAAGTTGCATTGTCCTTTTAAACCCTCAAAACTCTTCTTTAATCTTGTCCTAGGCCTTTTTAATGATCTCATTGGCCATAATCCTTACAAAAACTATCTTGAAACCGAAGGATGAATGGCTACAAGTGTCTTATATATTTTTGTTTTTTTTCCTCACTATGATTATTTATTTGATTTACATTTGGATTATATGTAACTTGAGATTTATTAGCTTCTATCTCAATCAAATCCCACATATTAAAGGCTTTCAATGTAACTTAAGATATATTAGCTTTTATCTTAATCAAATCCCACATATCAAAGGCTTTCAAATAAATCTTTAACTTGTTAACTTAAACAAAATAGTTTTCTCCATTGAACATTGGAGATGTTGATGTAGCAAAGCTTATTAAAGTCATTTCAATGAAACAAGTCTAAAATTATTGGGTTTTCTTTAAAAAAGTAAGGTATTCTCAATTGCTTGCTCTCAACAAGACCATTAAGATCCTTAAGACTTTGATAACATGTTAAAAAAGGCAATATAAAGTAGCTTTGAAGCGAAGAAATATAACACAATAGCAGAACAACATAGTAGAAGAAGATGACAACAATATTATCTTTTTTTCAAAACTTTAGCCTTCTCATTACATAAACATATATAGAGGTAGTAAAGAGTATGGCACCATTATAAGCCACTCTATTGTCATATAAATCACTGATTTTATCTAAATATAAAAGAAAAAGCAACACATATATCACCACATGATTTTACTATCATAATAGTGCATAAATACAAACTAATCCCACTAATTTATAACTAAACTACAAACTTTTAGTTCTAATATTTATAATCAAAATAAAAACTATTAACTCTAATAGTTACATCAAAATTATTAATATCATGACAATTTATAAATAAATCAAATTACTTAGATTATATGTTAAAAGAAGGTAGAGAAGCTATTTTGTCCAAATGAGCATCCAAACTATGAATAAGATTGATATTCCTACAACTTTGCTTCATCTTTAGTTGCAGCTCTCACGTTTGAGTGTTTAATGATTAAACAAATGAGGAAAAAATTTTTTCGATCTTAATGGTATGATTAACTTGGATATATCTAAGTTATAAGGTAATGGCTCCAAATGTGGATTGTTCTTTTAGAGTATCATTACTATCATGACTCATTTCTTCAAATTAAGCTTTATACTTGCTCTATTTAAGCATAATCTTGATTTCTTGCATATCAACTTATTTATATGTTATGGATCTAATAAATGGCTAAAGTGAGAGTCTCTTTCTTCTCTTTAGAAAATATGGCTTTAACTTTACCGCATCAGATTTTTCCTTCATATTCTTCTTCTTACACTGCATCCTTCTTCCAATTCCTTATACTCTTATCTCCTTCCTTACTCGCTTCTAAACATCATATTTGAATAATATGCTAGGTAGCAGCCTTTTAAACTCAATCCCATCCCTAAAAGCAACTTCAACCAACCATTTAGAGCCATCAACTCCCTCTTTACTCTTAGATCTAGCTACAAACAAAAAGAACCCTCTTTCTATTAAGGAGACAAGACCACATTTATTGGCCCTAAAAAAGACTTGGTGCCAAATTGTTGGAGATCCTCTACCTATTAAAAAATTATATGCTTCCCTCTAACTAGCAATGAGGATTACCATGTAGTTTTTCCTTTCATAGAGGTTTTTAAATCTAGGGTAGCAAAGTGGAGATCCTATTTGGTAGGAATTTTTACAAAAAGGAAAAAAAAAACTTGAATTCCTTATAGTACATAACTAGGCTCTTTCCAATTAGAAAGAAATGATGATTTAAGTAGGTGTTGCTAAATTAGCAAGATCTATTTATTTTCAAATTTGGCTCATAATGTAACATGAATAAAATTATGGAGGCTAGTTCATGTCATATGTAAAATAGGCCACTTTTTTGAAAAATTAGAAAGTTGGATTAAGATTGTAAAAGATGAGAAGGAAGCACTTACCTCTCTGGATTCAAATTCACCACCTGCCCCTAAAGTGTTAGACAACCCTTGGTATCAATCATCTTATAAGCTTTGGAGGGAAGCCTATCTTTATGTATGAAATTATTGTTGTAATAAAAATGATTAGATATACTTGATTATGTGATGAAGAATCTATAAGCCAACCTTTGCTTGATATGGTACCAATCATGAGATTCAGTGATAAGGAAGAGCTGGTGGATGATTACTTGATAGTGTCATACTAATGGAAAACTTTCTTAAAATACTAAGGGAAATAGTAGAGATCCATTAGAAGAAGGTTCAAAAAAGGATATTACTATAAGTTGTTGGGGCTTGATCAAGACTTGCCCCAAGTGATACATAATATGGAGGCACATGATTAGATATTTAATACTCTTCATAAGGTCAACATTACTTCCTAACAAGAGGTGTTGGTAATAAACTCCTTAGAAGAGATGAATATCCCAAAAGGCACAGGCTAAGAAGGCATATTTAAAAACTCACACTCCATCAATCCAAAGAATGAAACATGCTTGTTGCTCAACCTCTTACTAGGAAAGAGATAATTTAGGGAAGGCTAGTTGTATCCTATGAAGCAAGAGGAAAAAAGACTTTAAAAGATGTTAAGATTCCTAAAAACAAGGTATGTTATTAGAAGAATCCCTTGACAAAAGTGAACTAAAGACTCATAATAAGAATTAGGAGGTGTAATTTCATCCTGTACCTAGGAGGAAATCTAGTGTGAAGGTTATAGCAAGGATTACCTTAAACCCCTCCTTTTAATGACCTTTATAATTTTGAACATTAGGGATCTAAATAGCCTTCATAAGAATAGAAGGTTTGCAAAATTATATTAGTCTAATAAAGTCCTGCTTCATTAGATTACAGGAAATTAAGCTTAAATTAAATTTTAGTAGGCAAATATGGTTTTTAAAAAGGAATTGAAGCTGTCTTCTAATCATCTTTATGATTACAATGGAAGGGTAATAATGGAAGCTCTATTTAAACTAAAGTAGCTAACTATGATTTAGGGTTGATCGTCATCCTAAATATTTTTTTAAAAATCAAATGAATAATATGGAAGCTCTATTTAACTAAAGCATACTTTTATCAATATTTCTATAATACATGTTACTAAATTTCCTTTCAAAAGAGAATACTTTGGGATAAACTCTAAGAATTAGGGTAAATGAATGATTTCCCCTAGGTAGTTTTAGGAGACTTCAACTGTACCCTTTCAATGTATAAAAAAAAAGAATGCGTACAGGTAGTATCTTTTAGAAAGAATTCAAGTCTTATATTTATAATATAGGGTTAACTGATTTAAGGTTTTGAGGAAAATTTCTATACATTATGGAACAAGTAGGAAGGCTTAAGTTCTCTAAGAAGGAAATTAGTTGTAGCACTAGTTAATAGTTAATAGATAGATGAATTCCAAGAAAGTAAGACAATGTTTTCATAGGTACTCACCATTGATCATAATGTAATTAAAATCCATAATCTATTCTAGATTCTACCTTCAAACTTTTCAATCACTTGACTAATCTTAAAGAGTTTAATCAAGTTATCTCTAAAGAATTTCTACAGTATTAGTTGGCTATAAATAATATAAACTAGTCAATAGAATGATTAAAGTTAAAGATGAACTCAAGACCAGTACCATAGCTAACTTTCTTGATAGTACAAAAAAGGGGATTGAAAATTTCAATAATGAAATACAACAGTTACAGATGGATTTATACAAAGACCCTTTCAATGGTGCAAAACAAGCTCAAGAATCTATAAGCCTTAACAATTACTTGTCTGCTCTCAAATTCCAATATTTTAGGATTGGAAAAAAATCAAGGGCATTATGGCTCAAGTAAGGAGATAACATACCACATTTTTTTTTCATAAATCCATCGTACGCAAGAGAATAATTAACAAAATAACCAACCTAAAAAAGAGGAGGGCAAACCTATAACTGAAGAATAAGAATTAAATAGGTGGTCTTCTAATATTTCAATACGCTACTTGATATTGAGGTTAGTAGCATGTCTTTAGCTCCATTACTCAAATTTATTATCAAAAAGTAAATAACAATGGAATAATGTCTTTCCTTACTAGACTTTTTGAAGTATAGGAAATTAAGAGAGTTTTGAATTCTATGAGCCCTGATAAAGCACCAATCCCTAATAGGCTAAATCCTTATTAATTTTTTAGCAAACTTGGCCAGTTATAAGGAATCATGTTATCCATGCAATGCAAGAATGCTTTAGCTCAAGAAAGTTTTTTTTATTCTTAAAACTCCAAACCATTCAAATCTCAAAGAGTTTAGTTCCAATTTCTTATTGCAACACCTTTCACAAAATATTCTCTAAAATACTAGACTTTAGACTTAACTTGGTGTTAGATACCTTGATTAGTTTAACCTAAATAGCTTTTATCAAAAGTAGAAAAATAAGGGCTAACATCCTCTTAGCTCAGGAGATTTTTGGATCTTGCAATAACAATAATTATGCCAAGAATTAAGCAGTAATATTGGACCTACACAAAGGTTTTACTTATGTAAATTGGAACCTCTTAAAGGAGACATTGAAGTGTTTTGGTTTTCAATCTCAATTTGTGAATAAGATCATATAATGCATCACATCCATCTTATTTAGCACTTGTTAATGGAAAGCCCACTGAAGTTTTCTAAGGGAAAAATAGGTTAAGGTAAGGAGACCCCCTCTCCCCTTATATCTTTACTTTGCATAGAAATCCTTACTAAGATAATTAGTTATAAATTCAAGCTTAACCTAAAATTCTGTTATCACAGCCAATACAAAACATTAAGGATCCATATTCTGGCATTGTAGATTATATCCTCCTTTTATTATAACTCTTATGGACGTATTTCAGTCCTTCATTTAGCTATTAGGTTTGATGGTCATTAAGGAGAAAAGCCACATCTCATTCTTAATTGCAATAGGAGTAAAATAAGAGTCTCAGGTTTACAAATCAAGCTACTATTTATTAAATACCTTAGACTCCTAATTATTTTAAAAAAACCTCTTATAAAGACTATGAAACATTGTTGGAAAAAATACACAAGGGAACAAAGATTTGGTATAATAAATCCCTATCATATGCAAGAAGGAGACAACACGTTTTCTTAACACTCAATAAAATGCACATTGTTGAACTAAAGGAGGTTCCAATTATGTATTTTATGCACGAAAAAACATTTTTATTACTAATGATTCAATTTTGTTGCATTTGTAAGACACGTGAATGCAAATTATGCAAAAATTTATGTTAGAGCCCAAAGTTAGTGTCTCAAAGAAAATGAGAGCAAACATTAAAGTAAAGATCAAGAACAAAGATCAAGTCAATAATGAAGTTTAAATTCATAGAGAAGAAGAATTAATAGGTTTAAGACTTATATCTTTATTATAAGCTGCCTTAATCTTTACTAATTATTAAGAGGGCTCACTTTTACATGATCATTTACATATTGAATTACATTTAGGAGTTTAATTAAGGTTTAGCTTTGGTTGAGTTTGATTATGGCATTGGCATATTAGAAACTGATTTATAATGACACATTAGTATAAAGTTACATGAGAAAGAGGTAATGTGATGAATTGTTTTTAAAGAAATACTCTTGATATGTTAAAGTATTTTAAATTTTTTTTGATGTTATTTGAATATGTTTGAATTGGTTTAAGTCAAATTGGTATGTGAAAAATGATTTTAAATTGTTTGGTGAACTTTGAAAAGGTCTTGAAAGCTTTAAATGTGTTAACATTGAAGACTTTTCATAAATAAGTCAAAATTTGTGTTTGGGTCAATTGAAATTCTTTGGCAATTTAAAAAGCCTTGAAATATTTTTTAAAACTTTGTTGAAATTACATTGGATCTTAAGAAAATGTTTGGAAAGTTTTCAAATTTGTTTAAGTCATTTTTATACTTTTATGGGAGCATAATGGCGAGTCACGATGGTGGGTCACATTGGGGTAAAATAGTTTTAAATGACATTTAATTATGAAGGACAATGGTGCCCGTATAAGTCCTAGGACATGTTGTTAATGTCTAACGACTAGTTTTTTAGAATCTTTCTTTAACGTTTTTTTACCCTTATAACGTCTAAATTTTTTCTAATAACTTTAATCTCTTCTTAACTATATAAATAAGAATTATAATGATTTTTATCATTCTTTATGCCATTTTGGGACATATTTGAGCTTAAAAATTGATAAACATTAAGTTTTGAGTGCTTCTTGCGTTTCCTTTGTTCAATCTTACTCATTCATATTTTAATTTCATTTTTATTATTTTAATCTATTTATTTATGATTTATTAAGCTTCCAGAAGGTTTATTTTGCTAAATTCTCATTCTTGAAAAGTTTATATTCATTCTGATTGTTTTGATTTCGTAAAAAACAGTTTTGAAATATATTTTGTTTTTGGGGATTTTGATCTTATTGATTTTTTATTACGATACAAACGCCTCTTTACCATTAAAAAATTGTTAATAGGTTTCTCTTCACCTTGAATACAAAAGATTTGAGTTGTTTTAATTATTAAATGTTATTTAAAATTGATTTATTTCATGAATGACATTGAATAAGCATTAGGGAATGTGTTGAATATTAGTTGTGCATAAGTTATATTTTGAGCCCCATCTTGCATTGTTTATCATTGAGTTTGGATTTAAGAGCTTGAATTTGACGGTTATTTTAAAAAAAAATTTAATTTTGATTTTGATTAGAATGGTTTCTCTTCACCCATTTTAAGTAATATCTATTTGGTCCCTCTTGTTTCTTAGAAAGCAAGATGTTATAGATTCATCTAAACCTTTAAAAAATAATACATTTATAGGTTATTCTTCATCCTCAAGGAATATTGCAAATGGTTGTTCTTCACCTTTATCAAAGAAGATTATTGTAAGGGTTTCTCTTTACCTAAATAAAGAGTTGCATTAGTGAAAAATCTAAGAAGAGTGTTGCGAGTGGATGTAGGCTAAAGTTGATTAGTCGAACCACTATAAAAATCAATTGTATATCCTCCTCCTTATACTCCTTTTGGTTTGATTTATTAATTGCTTAAATTGATCTATTAATATTGAATTTTCATAACATTTGCATTTATGTTGAATATTAGCATAAGGATTGTATATAGTTAAAAAATTAATTTAGGTGGTTTAGGCATTAGTTTAGAAAAATTTTTAAAAACCCAATTCAACCATCCTCCCTCTTGGATGCCATAGGGCTTACGGTTGGTATTAGAGCAATGTCTTACTTTTGTTAAAATTTCTAATGTAATTTGTGAGAAAAATTTGAAATTGTACTTTTGAATGATTTTTATTGTCAAAAGGGATTAGATGTGCATAGGCCACTTTTTTAAAAGTGGAAATGACTTTTTACAATGGAGAATAAAAATGAAATCTTATCTTATGGACCAAGATTTAGATTTGTGAGAAATTGTTGAAAACAACCCTTATGCTTTTACAAATGATATATAATTTTTTCATTAAATAAAAAGCCTATGCATATTTTATTTGATACATTAGATAAGAGCATACTTGATAAAGTTTCATTGTGTAAATCCACTTATAGGATTTGGTATAGGTTAGAAGATATTTATATAGGTGGAAATGAAGTGCTAAATGTGGCTAAAGAAGTGGAGAATTGCCAAAAGGAAGAAGAAGTATTAAATGCTTATTTAATGGCCATTGGGGAGGATGAGGCACAATCTTCATCAAACTCTTAAAATAAAGATAATAAGGTACCCTCTAACTCTAGATCTTGTGTTAATGATGATGATGATGATAGTGATAATGATTTTTCTTATAATGAGCTACTTAAATATCTTAGGATTGTGAATTTGAAAAGGAAGGAACTTCTTCAAAGTATGGAGAGGCATCAAAGAAATTGAATGTTGCATGATTGTGAATGATATGTTAAATAATAAGAATGAGAAATTGCAAAATGAGATGCATGACATAATATAAGATATGAATGCATGCACATTGAAAATTGATAGGTTAAAGAATGACATGAATGTAATGATAAAATCTAGGGATGTGGAAAATGTTAACAAAAATGATGATGAGGAGGAGAAGTTGGTTAATAAGAATGAATATTTGAAGAAGAAAGTGGATGCCCTAAAGAAATCTTCATTAAAGTTTAAAAAGGGTAAAGAGAAATTATATTGCATGTTAGGAGCTCAGAAAGCTTCAAATGATAGGTAAGGATTAGGCACATTCATAGAAATGTTCCTAATAATGCAAAAACCATCTTTGTAAAGGGAAAGAATGTAAAAGATAAAATTGTTCCCATGCCTTCATTAAAACACATTTTATCCTCATCAAAATCACATCATAGAAAAAATCATCATGCATTAATGTATACACCTAGGAAAAAAGCCAGGAAGGATGGTTATATAGCCTAAAATAGATATAATTTTTATAAGAATGCTCAATTCCAATAAGATGCATCTAGGCCTTATTTTAGGTAACATGGTCTTACACATTTTCATACTTCTAATGTGCATAATAACAATACTAGGAGAACATCATTTTTACATCAAAAGAAGCCATATCATCATGAAAAAAAGGTATAACATTAGGCCTTATATTAGGCAATTTAGGCCAATAAATCCATATAGTCCCCATATGCATATGCCTACATCTAGAAGCACGGCTCATACTTATACTAGACTAAAACTTCACCAAAGGACATATATGAATGGTGGAGCTAGAAATGCATTTAGGTCTCTTTTTGGTCATAATGATATGATGCATTATTATTCCTAATGTACGTATCAACGTAATCTTAGGAACACATTCCATACACATCCAACAACATATCATCATCTTAGAAGAGATTATTTTGATGGGATAAATGTATTTGTGCATAAAGTTCATAGGGTCCATCGACATTCATATTTCACATGTTATTTTTATGATAATGTTAGGCATAAAGAAAAATATTCTTTTGCCAAATATAAGATGTTTAGAAAACCCTAAATAATATTCATTAAGAAAGTTGTTAAGGCTAACCCCCAAAAACCCAAGTTAATGTGGGTACTTAGAATACATTAGTTCTTTATTTCGTAAGTCAACATTATTTGAAGCTAACTTGGTGTTAAGTTAGGAAGTAAGAAGAAGAGGCATCTCTATCATATTTGTTGAAAAGGAAAATGCATCATGGAGTCCTCACATAAACTAACTAAGAAATATTTTTGAACCAAAAAAGAATTTGGTTTCAAGAGGTTATGAAAAAGAAAGTACTTTTATGTTCTTATTTGATAATATATATATATACAGTTTGACATAATTCTTGGATTTTTATACTTGATTTGAGAATGTTAACCTTGATTTATATGTTTTAAATACAAAAATGAATTTCATGTGCTGAGGGAGATATCTTATGTTGTTTCATTTTTAAAATTGGCATGGTGCATTAAAATTGTTGACGGACTTCAAAATTGATGTTGCATATGTTTTAAGAAAAATGATGTTGTATATATTTAGGAAAATTTCTAGTTTATGTATTACAATTAGTGTCTCTTATATTTGATGTAATTTACAATTGGTATCATGGTCTTTTATAATTGATATTAGAGTCCTTGTATAATTTTTCAAATTAATACAAAGTGGTTTTTGAAATTGGTATCATAATTTTAGAAGTGGTATCACCTTTGAAATTGTGCATATTTTTTAAAAAGTTTTAAGACATAAAGATCAAGAATGAAGATCAAGTAAAAAATGGAGTTTAAAGTCATAGAGGAGAAGAATGGATAGGTTTAAGACTTATATCTTTTTTGTAAGATTGCTTGATCTTTACTAATACTTAAAAGGACTCACTTTTGCATGACAATTTGCATATTTAATTGTATTTAGAAGTTTAGTTAAGGTTTAGATTTGGTTGAGATTGAATAAGACATTGACATATTATGAATTGGTTTAAAATGATACATTAGTATAAAGTTACATGATCAAGAGGTAATGTGATGAATTTAAAGAAATCTTTTTGATGTATCAAATTGTTTTGGGAATTTTTTTTGAAGTTATTTGAGTATGTATGAATTGGTTTAAGTCAAATTTATAAGTGACAAATGGTTTTGAATTCTTTAGCGAACTTTGGAAAATTCTTAAAAGGTTTTGAATGTGTTATGAATGAAAACTTTTCATAAACAAGCCAAATTTTGCATTTGATTAATTGAAATATATTGACAATTAAAAAAAATCCTTGAAATATGTTTTAAAACTTTGTTGAAGTTACATTTGATGTTAGAAAATTTTTTGGAAAGTTTTTAAATTTGTTTTAGTCTTTTTATTCTTTTTGGAAGCAAAACAACTAGTCACAATAGTGGGTCACATTAATTAATGGTGACATCATGGTCAATCAAGACTACAATGACGGTTCCTAGGATCCATCGTTAATGTCTAATATATAGTTTTTCAGAATCTATCTTAAATGATTTTCACCCCTCTAATATCTATATTTTGTTTTAAACTACTTTAATCACTTCTTAACTCGGAATTTTAATGCTTTTGTATCATTCCTTATGCTAATTTGAGACATATTTTAGCTTAAAAGTCATGAACATCAAGTTTGAGAGTTTTTTAGTTTCCTTTGTTCAATCGTAATCATTTATATTTTAATTTCATTTTTATTATTTAAATTTATATGATTTATTAAGGTTCTAGGAGGATTATTTTGCTAAATTTTCATTCTTGAAAAGTTTATATTCATTCTTATTGTTTTGCTTTCATTGAAACACTTTTGAAGGTGTGTTTTGTGTTCTATTTTTGGGTATTTTGATCTTATTGATTGTTGATTATGATATATGCTCCTCTTTGCTGTTAAAAAAAATGTTGCTCTTCACCTTAAATAAAGAAAATTTGAGTTGTTTTAGTTGTTGAATGTGATTTAGAATTAATTTGTGTCATGAATGACATTGAATGAGCAATAGAGAATGTGTTGAATATTGGTTGTGCGTGAGTTACACTTGAAGCCCTATATTGCATTGTTTTTTTAATCAATCTTAGATATTTATTTGTGAATCAGTGAGTTGGGATTTAAAAGCTTGAATTTGGGGTCTATTTTGTGACGTTAAAAATTGATTAATTTTAGTTTTAATTAGGAATGTTACTCTTTACCTATTTTAAGTAAGCTTTGTTAGGTCCCTTTTGACCTTTAGAAATCAAGATGTTGTGAGTTATTTTTATATTTTATTTTATTTGTTAATTGCTTAAACTTGATTTATTAGCATTCAATTGTTATAACATTTGCATTTAGGTAGAATTGGTATATAGATTTCATATAGTTGAAAATTTGATTTAGATAGTTTAGGCATCAGTTTATTAAAATTTTTAAATACTTAATTCACTATCCCCTTTGGGGTATCATATGACTTACACATATTGAACTTCCCACTTAATTCTTCTTAGAAATTTTATGAAATATTTGGAGAGGATAATTAAAAATTCTGATGGAGTGGAAATGAGAAGAAGAGAGGTAAAACAAAAGTAAAATGGCTGGAGCTCATTCTTCCAAAATCTTATGGGGTGTAGATATCAATTCTATTTCCACATCTATCAAAGTCAACATATCAAAAAAGATTTAATGGATCTTAACTAATAAAAGAGCATTATAGAAGTAGTAGATTCATTCCAATTACATGTAGGATTGTGGTTTTTGGGAATGTAAGTTAAAGACTAATACATCATGGACATTAGAGCAAGTATTGAAGATAAAGGACAAAATATGCATAGAATTCACTCACAAGATAGGGATGGGAAAGCCATTTCAATATGGTATAATAATTGGTAAAAATTAGGAACTCTTTACCTCATAAAAAAAGCATATAGCCTTAGGCATTTGCTTCCTCTAAAATCCAGAGTTGAAAAACTAATAATAGGGAACCAATGACATTATAACTTTAAAGGCTTTAATCTGATCAGGAATAATCTTCCTGACTACTCATTTGATCAAAACATGGAACACAAGGTAATCTAGTCTTGACACTCATCACACAAGTTCACTAATTCTTCTTATAAACCATGCTCCTAAAGTTCCCTAGTATAAGGTGGTTTGGTTCAAATATAACCTTCCTAAGGTATCTTATATAGTGTGACTTACAACAAAAAACCAACTCAATACTTTGGATAAAATAAAGGGAGAAGTTATTACTAAAACACTTATAGGTTATTGAATTATGGAACAAGATATTAAATTTGTTTAACCATTTCCCACAAGTTCATTCTAACCTAAGGTACTCACCTACAAAAGCTTGCCACAACTGATTATCTAGCATTCAAGTATATAGATGCCATATCTATGTTGTTTGGAAAGAAAGTGGAACAATAATAGCTCTTATAATTTCAATATCAACAAGTTTAATACCCTAAAATACATTTATAAAAGATCTTATTTGATCAACTCAAAGTGTTTAAAGAACGGAATCACACTAAAGCCAACGATGAATGAATGAAAATTTTACAGTAAAATACTAAACCCACCTAAAAGATCATTAAAAATTTTCTCCATAACTACCATTCACTTCATATTTAATTTATACATAATATACACTTGAACACACCAATTTATAGGTAGAAATTTGTCAACTTTCTCTTCTATTGCTAATGGAATATATTAAAAATAATTTATCAAACATTTTCCTATTGAAAATAGCTGTTAGTTTTTGGATATTGTGTGTAGTAATCGATCACTTAGGTACACTAGTTGAATAGTTACTAGTCAATCATTCTCTACTATAATAGCACATTGAACAACTCGATTAGCCAATAATCAATTAGTCCCTTCAAAAAACTGGGTTTTCACATACTTATCACATTTTAACACATGTAAACAATTTTAAAACATATCATAACATTTTCAAGCATTTAATTTTCACACACAAAATCTTCAAAGTAGTTTTCTAAAAGGAAAAAGTATATTAAGATGATTATTTAAAAATAAATTTTCTTGATTATATATATATATTAAGTGCATAAACTATAAATATGAACGCATTATGCTTAATTTGAACCCATAAATACTTTGAAAGAACTAAAAATAGGATTTACAATAAAAAATTACATGATATAACCTATTTAAGAATACTATCTTGATCTTGATCTTTCGTTTTCATTTTTGTTCTCTATAAATTTCATTTAAACTTTAGTGGTTGGAAATTATGTCCCTTAATATCTTTCCTTTAAACATATTTTTTGAAAATATCAAAATACAATAAAATAACACCTCTTAATTCAACATAAGTTTTATAGCTTCTCCTTATTTTTTAATTGTATTTTTAACTTTCAAAAAATGTTGTTTGTATGTTGAATGATCCTTTAATTTGATCATAAAGCTCACAAAAGCATCAAAGCAAAGCTGGCAAGCCTAAAAATGATCCATAAAAACTTGACAGCTTTTCCAAACATACTGTAATTTCAGTTTTTTATTTATAAAATATGAAGTTGTTTTATTCTTTAATTTGGATTTAAGATATTCTTAACTTAATGCTTTAAGAGGGCATCGATTCCGACAACCTCACCATATTCAAACTTGATCGAAAGACTGAAAGAACGATAAGAGCTTCATATGGTTGCTGCCGCATGCAATCAGCTGTTTGAAATATTGGAATTAGTGATTCTTCTCCCTTTTTTACACATTGGTGGGCGGATTTGGTAAAATTACACCATAGGATTTCAAAATAGCACGTTCATTACCTCGCAATGTAGGGTGATGTACATAGGGAATGATGTTGGTTCATGGCACTTGGTACTAACCCCGATCGTTGGTTAATCTTCCATGTTGGAAACTGAGTCTTTTATGATTACTAAATTCAGGATTTTACTTTCCCACCCAATGCGTGTCTTTAGTTTGACGGAAGCAATGGTGGTCACCGTTTTAATAATCTCTGTTTAACATTGGCCTTCACATGTTTTTCTAAGATTTTAATTATTTTGGGAAGTTCACGTCAGTTATCTACTTTATGGGTACGAGGCAATATCTGATTAATTAATTTGGACGATTCCCTGGAAGCAAAGCAGACTTTTCTGCAGATATGATTTTCCTGAGTGCTCTTACCCTTTTATTATGTAATACCGCTTGTCTTCATTGACTTTACTTTCCCCTAGAAAACTGGAATCGGTGGCCGGTTCACACACTAACAAATATTGGAAAAAAAACAAAAAGCTCCAACCGACCAATATTTTAAATATTGTATTAGTATTACAATCAAATTTATCTTATTTTAAATCACCATCGATTAATATTAATATTATTTTAAATAATTTTTTAAAAATTATAAATTAATTTTTAAATTTAATAAAA
>JAOXYD010098536.1:0-11796 GCA_028565735.1 Pinacopodium congolense | reverse complement strand
ATCGATAGCGATGGTGGATGTGAAACGAAAGAATGCTTTATGATTCAGTTAGCTATTATGCATGTGTTATTAGATTCTGCTACGTAGTTGCATGTGAAATGAATATGCATGTTTAACAACTTGGTAAATGCTTCCGCAATTGGTTATTAAAATTAATAAAGATCGTGTGAGCGCGAGAATTGAGTGAGTAGCGCCTTGGTATTCTTTCCAAAGGGTATTAGGGCGTTACATATTAAGTGTCTTAATACATAACGCTCTATAAGTAGTTGATTTGTCTTTTTAGATCAACACCTCTTTCATGGAAATGTAAAAAAGCAAGATTAGGTTGCCAAATCTTTTCACTAAAGTAGAATATTGCTTTACGTCCTTAGTTAGTTTAGAAATTATTTGGCTTTGTTGACTTCTTTTTTATTTTGGTGTTTCATCTAATTAACGTACCTCTATTTTTATTGATAATATTGGTTTTATTCACCATGAATGCACAAAACATATTAGAGTTGTTGCCATTACATTCGTGAACTTTTGCAAGAACAAAATTTTCATCTTCATCATGTGCCTTCTCAAAATCAAATTGTAGATTTTCTTACCAAATACATGACATTCGCTCGACTTAAGCATCTAGTTGACAATTGATGTTTGTTGATACCTAACATCAATTTCAAGGGAGATGTCAGTGATATAACTTTTGGATTTTCGAATTTCATTTAAATGACTTTTGTATTTTTAGAAAGTTTTCAAGTGTTTAAATTTCCATGACCAAGGCATATATTGTGTATTGTTTTAATTAAAAAGTCTTGGTGTCCAAAATCATTTTAAGAGTGAATTAGAACTTGTTTGAATTATTTTTTTGAAATTAAAGAAACAAATTTTTAAAATGGGCTTTAATTATTTTAAACCATGACATATTTTTAGGTTTGATCTTAATTGAAAAGTCTTAGTATCCAAAATCATATTGAGAATCATTTGAAACTTAGTTGGAATTGCATTTTATGTTAGGAAAATATTTATAAGTGTTTGGAAATGTTTTATTTGAGTATTGAAGTGTTTTTCAATGTCTCAATATTAGTCATTACCAGTGGGTGACATAGGGCTACTCAATCTGCCATTATAGTCCTTCACAAGAGGTTAATATGGTTTGCTTAAAGCGATTAATGGCACCATTGGGGTTCATGGAAACCCAAGTTAATGTCTTTATAGAATAACGACTAGTTTGAAACTTTTAATCTTCAACCAATTTCTAATGGCTATAAGTGATATCAATTTTGCAAGTTGTATCATCTTTTGAAATTGTGCATAATTGTGAAAATGTTTTAAGAAATGTACTTTCCCTTATGTAATTATATATTTTGTAATACATAACTTTAGGATAAATACACCTTTTTATCATATTAAAAAAAAATTTTTTGAGAAGTTTATGTGATGCTAGCATTCCATATAAGGGGAGTTAAGTGCCTGAGTCATTTATGCTTATGTTTGCTTATGTTTTTTCATTTTTAAGCACATTATAAAAAAATCTTGAACTTTATCCAAATTTGCAATAATAGTCAGAACAAAAAATTTTAACAATTAAATGGAACAACTTTCAATTTTTTGCATAATTAGCCAATCGTTAAATATTTTGTGAATGCCATTGATGTGACAATCACGTCAATACTGACAACACATGGATGCCGCGTTTTTTTATTTTTTTAATTATGAAAATTTTAAAATTTTAATTTTAATTTTTTTTATTTTTATGAAATATAAACCACTTCGTCTTCATCTTTTTAACTAAACCTGACGCTGAAGATCTCTGCATCGCCTCGTTATGTCCCACCAATCGCGGCCTTCTATCTTCACACCTTGCTTCCACTCCTATACACAAAACTTAATTCCACTCCCATCTACAAAAAGACTCAAGCTTTCTTCTCGTACACAACCGAATTCCTGTCAAAAAATTCGTAGACAAACTACTAAAACTAACCCCTGAAAGCCTACAATCCAAATTTTGAGTTGCTCTCCTTTCTAATTGAGCTTGAATTCTATTCCCTCTTTGACCCAATTAGTGCCTTTGAACATATTCGCTAACACCATTGATATGTTTTCCATGTTTATTGTACTTGTTGACAAGGTCTCATTAATCTTTAAGAATAGACCCCAAGTCAAGGCCTTTTTCACTAAACCCTTCGCCTAGTGGCATCCCTCCATGGACCTCCTAGATTGGTTGGCCCTCTTATTCGGGTTCTAAAACAAAAACATCTAAAACCAGTAAGAACACATCGCTCTCCACCCTCCCAACACCCAGATGCCCCTCCTCTTCCCCCATACAACATCAACACCCTTGACCTTATTGTCCTCCATCATTTCCATTGCTCAAAAGATTTAGAGGCATGGATGGCATAGTATAGGGCTTTGGACGAGACTTCGCTAGAGCTACTGGTGTCGCAAGCTAGTTTAAAGAGAAAATGGCTTAGATCGAGGCCGTCGAGGGAGACATTAGAGAGAAGGAGCGAGTCGGGAGGTGGCTTTTTGGCAAAGCAGGTCGAGGAGGACTTAGATAAGGAAAAGGATGGAGAGGATAGATTCAAGTCGAGTTTGGGTTAGAGGCAAGGCTTCAAGTAAAGAAATGTTGAGTTATGGAGGTAAAAACAGAAAAAAGAAAAACAAAAGAAGGTTAAATATAAAATATTTTTAAAATAATTCTTTTTATATTTGATAAAAATATAAGTAAAAAATATTTTTTTATAATTAACAAGAATAAAAATAAAAATACGTGGCATCCATATGTACAACATGTGGATGCAGCCACGTCTGCACCATTAACAAAATATTTAACTGTTGGTTATTTATGCAAAAAATTGAATGTTGTTTCATTTAATTGTTAGAATTTTTTATTTCAGCTAGTATTGCAAATTTGGACAAAGTTCAATATTTCTTTTATAATTTCCCCCTTTTTGTGCATAAACATTCAAAATAAAATTTTTTAATGCATAATATGCATATTGTAGATTAATATTATTTTTTAAACATAAAAATGCATAATATGTGTTTTGTGATGCATAATGTGTGTTTATCCTCTACTCACGCCTTATCACTCTATAATGCATAAATGCATATATTTAAAGAGAGTATAATTTTTCATAAAGTATGGATTAAGTGGGGATATCTTTCATAAATTAATATTAGAACATATGAATTGATTATTTTTCTATAAGTGGTATTAAAACTTATGACTTGATGTTTTTAGTTGTCTTTTTTTAGAAAGTTTTTTACATGATTATGAGAGATTTTTAAAATCATAATTGTGCTTAACGTTTTGAAAATTTTATGATCTCTCTTATAACAAGTGGATTTTTTTAACAAGTGATATCTTTTTCTAACAAGTTATTTTTTAAATATAATTTGTATATGCCTAAAAAATGTTTTTAATAACAATTTCTTTTCTTTTCAATGTTATCAAAAAAGGGGAGAATGTTATATGATATTAAGGAGAGATATGATATATGAGTAAAAGAAAGGGAGGGGAGAGATAACAATTCATAATGCATGCAGCTTTTAGATGAAATGCTTTATATATGTGTGCTTTGCATTTTATATGCTTTAATATCATATCTTTGTCATAATCAAAAAGTGAGAGATTATTGAACCAAGAGAGATTCTAATAATGTATTTTTTAGATGAAAAAACATTTTTGTTACTAATGGATTTGTTTTTTTTATGCAATTAGAAAGATAGGAAAATGTAAGTTCTACATGCATGCGTGTCGAAGCCCAAAGTTGGTGTTTTAAGTGAAGAAAATCAAAGCAAGCATTAGAGGTAAAATCAAGAATGAAGATTAAGTCAGGAATGACGTTCAAAGTCATGGAGACTAAGAATGAATAAGTTTAAGACTAGTATTTTTGTTGTAAACTTGCTTGATTTTTACTAAAGCTTGAAAGGGCTCACTTTTGCATGTTATCTTTACGTTAATATTTGCATTGAGGATTTGGTTAAACTTTTAGAATTTGATTGAATTTTTTATGGAATTTGTATATTAGTAATTTTTTTAGAATGTCACATTAGTATTAAGGTTCACGATTAAGAGAAAATTGTGTGAATTACTTTAAAAGAAGTCCTATTGATGTATCTAAGTGATTTGGGATGTTTTGGAGAGTTGTTTGAGTATGTTTGGTTTAGTTTGAGTCAAGTTTTATATAAAAAATGATTTTTAAGAAATTGTGGAAATTCATTGAAATTTTTTTTGAATCTTTAGAATGTTTTCAAGCGTTTATATTTCTATAACCAAGGCATATGTTTGATTTTAGTTTAATTATAATTCCTTAATATCTAAAATCATTTTAGGAGTGTATTGGAACTTGTTTAAATTATTTTTTGAAGTTAAAGAAACAAATTTTAAGTGTTTATAAGATGCTTGACTAGTAAAGTTTCAAAGATGATCTTTAATTATTTCAACCCAAGACATATTTTTATATTTAATCTTAATTGATAAGTCTAGATATCCAAATCATTTTAGGAATCCTTTAAAACTTAGTTGGAATTGTGATTGATGTTAGGAAAAGATTTGAGAGTTTTTAAAAAAATTTTGGTAAAGTTTTGAAGTGTTTTAGTGTCTCAATAATGGTCATTAACGATGGGTGGCATAGGGTTGCTATATATATATATAGGTTGTTATAGTCCTTTACAATAGATTAATATAGGTTGCAAAGAGATTAATGGCATTGTTAAGGTTCGTATAAACCCATATCGAATAATTTTGAACTTTTTATTTTCAATCAATTTTTGTGTTTTTAATGACTGTTAAACAAATCCAACGGCTCAATTAGCTTCTTAAATCTATAAATAAGATTTATATAGAATTTTTCAAAATTTTTATGCAAGTTTTAAGAGAGATTTGAGCGTACAAAGTGCTAACATTTCATTTTTAAGTGTTCTTGAGTTTATATTGTAAAAATTTTTTCACTCAAGTTTCATTTTTTATTCCCTTTATTTCAATCCATTATTTTATGGTTTGTGAAGTATTGAAACAAAGGAGGTTCTAATAACAACATATATTTTGACAATTCTTCATATTGTTACTAATATTTGAGTTTTGATGCATTAAAAAGATAGGTTGATGAAAAAGTGTAAGGACATGTTTTGGAGCCCAAGGTAAAAGAGTTTAAATAAAGAAAATGGAATTGGAAGCAAGCATTAAAGAGTTAAAGTGAAGATCAAGAAAGAAGATCAAGTTTGGATAGGTTTAGGAAAATATCTTAAAATTTAAATTTCCTTGATCTTTATTAATTCTTTAAAAGGCTTTCACATTTACATGTCATATTTTTATAAATACTTGCATATGGATTTTGAATATATGTTTTAGTTATTAGTTGAGCTTTATTATGGCATTGGCATATTAGAAATTGTATTAAAATTTTTCATTAGCATAAAATTGTATAATTAAGATGTAATGCGATGATTTATATTAAAGTATACCTCTTGATATTGTCTAAGTGTTTTGAAATGTTGTTCATGTATATTTAAATGGGTTTGAGTCAAGTTTTCTTGAGAATTTTGGTGTATTAAATATTTATAAAAGATTTATGAAAAGATTTAATGTTTTTTAAGATTGAAAAGTTTTTATAATCAAGGAAATTCTTATGTTTTTGTTAATTGAAATTTTTTTATATTAAAAAATTTTATAATTAAAGAAATTCTTATTTAAAGTTTCATTTTCATTTTCTTTGATTTATTTTATTTCTTTAGAGTGTCTTGAACTCCTAGGAAGTTGTTTAACCTAAGGTTGGAAGCTTTTGTATATAGGGCTGGAATGTTAACAACATATATTTTGACAGTTTTTCTTATTCTTAATATAATCCTTCTATTTCAAACTTTAATTTCATTTTGCCTGTTGCTAATAGGAATGAATTTGTTATATGCTTACATGTTATTCCATCTGAATTCATTCTTATTATTTGTTCAAAAATGCTTAATTTATATTATATTTTGTTTAATGAATAGGTTACTCCTTTTTTATGAATTATGGAGCAAAAGTTGAAAATTATTTCAATTATGAAATGAAGATAAAAAAAATAAAAGCAAAGAACAGGAGCAAGATAGTGTAGGAATATAAGCTTATGAAGCATGAAGAATTAAGGCCATTTAAATGGGAAAAACACACATCCCTATACATTAAAAATAAAATCCAAAAGGGCTTAAGGGCATGAAAAACGTTGTTGCCAATAGCTCTCTCGTGTAAGCACCTTCCAATGCCAAAACTCCAGGTCAAAAGTCAAAGGCCAAGGGTCATGAACAAAAGACAAAACAAAGGTCAAGACACATGCCATGAAAGAGTTAAACCGGGAGATCTTAAAAAAAGATGGCAAAAACGGCACTCCAAGAACAACACCAAAAAACCCTACCTTTACATTTTTAACTTGGCCTCCACATGAAGATACCAACTCCCTCTTTGCTTTTCTTAGTTTTTGGAGCTCCATCCTAGATAGCCGATGGTTCCATCTTCTTCTTTTTGTTTTCTTAGTTTTTTTTCTTTAGTTCATAGTTTATTTTCTTTCTTTTATTTTTATTTTCCATTTCTTTTGTTATTATTCTTTTCATTTCATGTTTTAGTCTTTAAATATTAATTTTTTTGGTTTATTTTGTTTAAATATTTATTTTAAACATTAGTTATTGTTCTTTGTTAATGGATTGCTTTGTTCTTATTAATTTAAGTTTTGTTCTTAAATTTCTAGCTTTGGGTTTGTTATTTTCTATTGTTTTGTTTATTTTTTCAGCATTTATTTTGTTTATTTATTATGTTATTAGTTTTTTTAATTTTTTTAAACTATTTTAGTAATGTTTAGCTAGTTTAGTCTTGGGTTAGAAGTTAATAATGGAATTTTGGATGAATAATTGTGAGAATTGACTAAGAATTGAATGGGCTTTGTGATTTATGTTAGGATTGAATTGTGATTCCATATAAATATTATGAATTAGGGATTAACGCTTCAGATTAGCTACCCTACGTGTAATTCTTAGTTCCATTGCTAGGATTGAGTCATATGATACGTAATTGTCTTTGGCAACTTCCACAAGTGGCAATAGGTTAAACATGCTCCGACCTTGTGATCATGGCTTAGGTTAATAGTTTCCTAATTTGTTAATGATATTGCATCGTTAAATCTAGAGAGCTTATTCTAGGTTGTCTCATGGTTAGGGGTAGGTTTTCTATCGTATAGGACCTATCTAAATTTGGAAGAACTAAGGGTTTGAGAGCTTTTTCGAACCTATGGGCTAGCATTTTAGATCAATCGCAACTTATTTATTTCGAAGATCAATTATAAGTCTAGAATACTAGATTTATCTTGCACCCAGCTTTCGTATTTGTTATTCACTTCTTATTTATTTACTTTAGTTTCTTTAACTATCTTTAGTGTTTAGTTTTAATGTTGTTCAATTCTAGGAATTTGTTTTTTTTCTTTCCTTTTTAGGCAGCATAAGAATAGCTTTAGCATTCTCTAACTCCTTGTGGGATCGAACCTGACTTGCCCTAACTACTTAGTTAGGTAGGTTAGGTAAATTTATTATTTGAGAGTTCATGACGACTTACCAGTTGCAATCCATTATCAACTTATTAATTAAGACTCCAATAGCTTTATTGTGTTAATTTTATATCATTTGAAAGGATAAAAATATTCATTACATAGGTTGGAACATAAACTCTACATGTTTTGATAGATTGCATATTCATGTGTTCAATCTGAATTTTGAATGCATTAAACTCATTTTATTACACCAATTAATTTGTTTATGACTTGTAAAGGTGTAAAGAGAATTGCCTTATGTTGGTCTCTGCCCTTACTGCTAATTAGTGAGTTGTAAACGTGTATGAAATGATATATTTATTTAATAAAAGTCATTCTTTATCTTTATGTGTGTTTATTAATGATATTCAATTATTAGTCGTAAAAAAATCATTGGAATAATTACTGTACAGTTAGAAATTATAATATGATTATAATTACAGGATTTGAATTACATTTTTGTATTATTCCTAAAATGTTTCTAGTCATATTTTCATCAAGATAAGATATTGATTGAATGGTTAAACTAGCACAAGTTATGTTTCTTTCTTATGAAGAAAGTAATCAATCTCATAAGATAAAGTGTGTAGATACTTAAACAAATATGTGGGTGCTTATTAGAGAATAATTTTACTAAGAAAACCTGATTATGAAGATCCCAAATGGAACATTACTTGTATCCCTGTGGTTACCTCATTATGATGGAGGAATAATTGATCCTTATACTTAAGATTACCAAAGTTATCTCATATAGGAATTACTATGCTTTAATGCTACTTATGATCTATTCTTTAGAGTAGTTCAATTCAATAGTTACTGGATATAGTATAAACTATATAGAGATAACTGAGTCAATCAATTAAGGATTCGTCACCCTAAGTAACTAGGGGGAATGTTTTACTTTTATTAATTGGTAATGATTAGGGAATTTCTAGATAGAGTAAATTGAAATTTGAAAATTTTATTTTCAAATATCAATTATAAATCATTTACTAATTAGTAAGAATGAACATAAATAGATTATTTAGGGTAGACACTAATTCTATATTCGATTTCTAATTGGAACATTAGATGACAAAGGATTAAATTATATATCATAACCACGTATGAATAGGTTAAGTCAAACCACTTTTATAATCCTAATATTTGGGTGATCATGACATATTACTAAATGTCAATCACGATCTATGATTATAAATTCTTTAATTAGAGAATTAAAAATAAATTAAAAATCATGATCTATGATTATAAATTGCTTAATTAGAGAATTAAAGATAACTTTAAAAAGTTTATAATTTATAGTCAATGTCAATATACTAGGAACTTAATAGGTCATACATAAAAGGTCTCTTAGAGAAGAGAAAAATTTTAATTAAGTTGGACTTAATCGAAAAATTTTAGAAACTTTAAGAATCAATATATGATATTAGATCTAATTAGGAATAATTTGTAATTATAACTAAAGTTTGACTTTAGTTGTAATTTTGATAAAGTCTAAGGATATATATATATATGGAGGAAAATAGAAAAATTAGATAGTACTATTACATTTCTTCCTCTCTAAATTGTCTTTAAGTGACCTATGGACACTGTTAGAGGTCTGACAATTGAATGGCTTGTAGATTAATGGATTCGTGAAGGAAAAAAAGATTTACAACAAGAAAGAGAAAATAGATTAGTGTAATCTTGTTATTTTTCTTGTTATATGTTTCAAATTAAATCCTATTAAAGATGTTCATTGGAAAAAATTTTGATTTTATTCCACTGTGCCTAGATTTAATCTTGATATATTTTTCCAACAGTTGTATTAGAGTCACCTTTAGCATATTTAATTTGGTTCGTAGATTTGATTTGACTAAATGATTTGATATATGCAATAATTGCATGGTTTTATAATTATGGGTCAGTTATGGAAAATATGCGTATATGATATGTTGTATTTGTGAGTTTCTATAATTTTGATGACTTCAATTTGTTGTTTGGTTTCTTTAGAATTTTTTTACCCTTGATTGTGCTTTATATGATTTTGTCTTTTATTCTAGAAATTTTCTAAACTTATTGCCGTTAATTGGCTACTCTTCATTATGCTTGAATGCTTTATAATTTTGCATTGTTAACAATCGCTACTAGTATAGGAAGTGTTTCTGTAAATGCCTTTGGAACCTACATATAGATAAATGCTTTTGTTTGCCATAGAATATACTTCTAAAATTTTCTATGAATGGCTATTCATGTATTTTTCGGAAATAAATTTGGTTGTTTTAAAAGTTGCTTGAGATATCACTGCCTCTTTTTAATATTTGGAAAAATTATGAATATTGATTCATAGTTTCTAGAAAATTCATTAGTTTTGATCCATTTTTATGTTAACAAATGTGTGTTTGGGTTATTTCTAAAAAATTGAAACGATTGTAAATGGTTAATTAATGCTACCCTTCCTCATTCCATAACTGAAACTATTTCAGATGAAATTGGTCTACATATTTTTTGGTTCGTTAAATGCATAACTTATGCATTGTTAATGATTCCATATTTTTAAACAAAAGCTGTTCAATGCACAACGTCTTGAGTTATTAAACTAAATCTCTGAAACATACAGCGCATAATGTTTTGGTTTAAGTACTGTTCATTAATTGCAAAATAATTCATTAAATTTTTTTTGAAAATTTTTTAAAATGCATGGATGGAATATCTGGAAACATTTATGTTTGGGTTTTGTTAGTTATTCATTAATCCTTGCTTTGATTGTGTGTCTGTTTTGTTTAATGGGTGTTGATTTTTGGCATAAAGATAGTACTATAGGTGATAAGACTAGCTGACACCGATGTGCCATAAGCTTTACCACCTATAGTGGTGATGCTCAAATTTATCAAATCTGGGATGGTTTCCCAAATCTCTAATGGCCAAGGAAAAACAATAAAGAGGCATGAACAAGGAGAGAAGTACAGAGCAAAGACAGAACAAAAATGAAAAAAAAAACAAGCCAATGCCAGGGAATTTCTTCTTTTTCAATTTAAAATTTCTTAAATTAATTTAAATTAATTTTTCTTAATAGAATTAATATTAAATTATTTTAAAATCTTAATGATTTAGCAAAAAAATTCAAAAGGTTTTTATTTATTACAAATAAATGTGAAATTTAGTTTAATTTTTAAGAGTTAATTAATTAAATTAAATTAGTTATCAAATCAATAATTAGACTCAAACAAAGTGATCAAGTTATCTTTCATAATTTGATTATGTTAGATAAATTAATATAATGAGATTATATGAATTAGAATGAGACCTAGAAAATTTTAAATTCCTCATTAAAATATTAAGTATATGTTTAGAACATGATTAATGTTTTCCATTATTATAAGGTTAAACAAAAGTTATGTTTATTGTTAAACTTGTAGAGTAAACTCAGGACTACTTTAACTTGAATATATTTAGTCATATAACAATAGGTCCTACATATCTAAATTTATATGATTTGGATAAACAAACTCATGATCATATTAACTTAAAGGCAAGGTTAGAAAAACATATATGATATGTTTTACAAAAGAGTTGTCACTTAACAGATTTAGGAATCATATAGGATGTGATTAATAAAATGTTATCTACCTAATTTTAGTTTAGATAATTTTTTTAGAAAACTCAAGATTAAATAAATTAAAATAGAATCCTAGCCTAATAGGAAATTTTGTGATAATTTTTTTAATTAATAGTGAGAGATACTAGTTTTTTTAGTGGGAGTAACCAAATATTTTTAGAATCCTTATTTATTTAGTTTTGTGACTTAAACTAGTTTTTTGCTCTTTTACATTTTAGTTGTTGAAAAATGAGTATGAACTTATCCTTAAGAAGCATCATGGATGCAAATAAATTGACTGGACCAAACTTTTCAAACTAGTTGTGTAATCTTTGAATTATTCTTAGAAATTATATATTCTTGACATAGAGCTTCCACCTAAGCCTATGGAAGATGTTGCTGATGATGTATGGGAAAATCTCAATGTTATATGGGTGATAATGAACAAGCTATATGTGTGATGTTAGCTGACAGGTCTCTTGAGCTTTAGAGACAACATGAAAACATGAACACTAGGCCTATGTTTGTGCACTTTCAAAAGTTATTTGATGTATAAAGTCGGGTAGAGAGTTTTAAGACTGTTTGAGCTCTATTTCAATGTAGGATGATGCCTAGATCTTCAGCCAAGGTACAAGTATTCAAGATGATTGGCTATATTGAAAAATTAAGCCAATTGGAGTA
>JAOXYD010098526.1:0-11796 GCA_028565735.1 Pinacopodium congolense | reverse complement strand
AGTTAAAATCAAAGGTACTTTTTATTTTTATATTGCCAAACAATCTATTCTATGAAACTCTTTTTAAAAAATTATTTTTTAAATGACAACCAAACAATTAAATGTCTTTTTAAAAAAGCTTTTTTCAAAAAAAAATTAAAGAAAAAAATTTTACTAACAAAAGCTCTAATAGTATAAATTTATCTAAACATGCACTAAATGTAGGTTTCGTTCTCTTAATTGTTTTGCTATACATTTATGAGATTTTGTGAAAAGTTGACTATCACATGTTGACATATATTTGTAACTCTTCTTTTATTATAGTATTAGTTCATTAATTATATTATTTTTTAACCCTTACACAGCATATAGTAATGGTTTACTTTTATTGACTCACTGACACGCAAGCCATAGTATTATTGACTTATGTAAGTACAAGAGTTTTACATGTGATGTTTCCGTAATGCTGATTTCACGTTGTAGATTATAGAACCTCTCCAAGTCACTCCTGAAGCATTCACCGATGTCAGTCACCTCATAACTACCTAATTTGTTTGACTTAACTTGGGTACAACTATGGGAGTAAAAGCTATTATATTTTATTTATTTGCATGTTTGTTGTTTACGATGCAAGGTTTGGAGATTGATATTCTTTATTGTACGTATTTTTGATGTAATAATTGAAGATCGATCTATTTTATTGTTCTTCTAACATAGCTAAAATATTAATTAAATTGTTTTTAAAACAATTTTAATAAATTTTGTTAGCTCCACCTTTTGGGAGAGACCATCCACTTTATGTAAATTTTAATATTTGATCAAGTAATTTAATAGTTCATTTAGATTAGATTTTTACAAATTCTTAAAATAAGAATCTGATAGATATTTTTATGCCTTCAAATTTATTTTTCCATTGTCATATGATTGTATATTCAAATATTTCACGAACAATTAGGAATTTACTTATGAAGGGAAAATATTAGGAATCTACTCATCAAGAGTATATTTAAGTTCCGTATAGAAGTATTTAATGAATTTTCAAACAATAGCAGCTTTGCAAGCCATACAATTTTGGGATAATTTTGTGACTCAATTAGAATAAAAAAGAAATAATAAATTAGTTAGTCATAACTTTTTTTTTATTTGTTCACTTCCGCATCTAAACTTTAAAAATTTTTAATTTAATGACTAAATTTCTAAAATTCGTTTAACTTAGATATTTTATTAATTTTTTGTTTATACAACTAACCGAACTTAACACGTAGATATTAACATGGTAAAATGTGCACATATAAATATCTATATGTATAACCTAAACACTAGTTAACTGTCAAAATTTTTTAATTTAGTGATCAACTTTTAAAAAATTTTCAATTTAATAATTATCTTTAAAAGTTTTCAAATTAATCTCTAATCTTTTAAAATTCATTTAAATTAGATCAAAAGATAAATTTCATTAATTTTCGCTAATATAGCTAACTAACCTAACATATTGAAATTTTTGTGATAAAAGGTAAATATTTTTCTACAACTATAATTTAGGTCTTTGAACTATTAAAACTAATAAAATTTATTGTATACAATTTGTCATGTGAATGTCTTGGTGTCATACTCCCTTAACTGCGTTGGCAAAAATTAACAAAATAATTTAATTGAATGATTTTTAAAGTTTAATCACTGCGATGAAATTTTTTAAAAATTAAATGTAAAAAAATTTCAAAAGATGAGTAACGAACACATTTATAATCTATAGAGGTCCAGCTCTGAAGCTTTGAACTTTGTAATGTCTATATATCGTCAAATTTTCAATTAGTGCCTTCGTGATAGTATTGTATTAGGAAAGCTTTAAACTCATACTCTTAAAACGAAAGGATGGACATTTTATGTTTTCAGCAATGATGGTTGAAAACTTGGCTCCTAAGCGAATTCTTTTTCCTTATATTTGGAATAGAATGCTACTAATCAAAATGGATTTAAAAAACACATCTAAAAAGTATTATAATAGAGCACACCAACTTCTCCCACAATTTACGACTTCTTCCGCAACCGATTATAGATGAGAAACTGTCAAAACTACGATAATAGATTATTATGGTAAATTTTCGGACATACTAATAAACCGAAAAAAAAAACGTAGAATTTGAAAAAATTATAAAAAATTAATATAAAAATATAAAAATTATTACCGAAAGTTAAAATCATTAACAATACTAAGCGAACACTTACTAT
Organism: Pinacopodium congolense; assembly: GCA_028565735.1. Classification (NCBI taxonomy): domain Eukaryota; kingdom Viridiplantae; phylum Streptophyta; class Magnoliopsida; order Malpighiales; family Erythroxylaceae; genus Pinacopodium; species Pinacopodium congolense. Next base: position 9,588 of record JAOXYD010098526.1, on the reverse strand, counting down.
CCCACCATAATAATGATTTTTTTTTGTAAATATTAATGCTTATCACTTATGATATGCACAAGCAACTTCAAAGTATGAAAAATATTCATATAAGCTGGAGATTAAATGCCAACAGCAAAGGGCAACAAAAACATTAGATTGTTATTTTAAAAAAAAAATTTATCGGAGCACTAACTCTTGGAAAATGTAAATAAATTGTATCTACGTAAATATTTTTCTTCATCGAAAGCAAACTGCGATAGAAAGAAAAAACAGTGATAGGATAAAAGTTGGCATGCAATCAACTTACATTGACAAAACGCGGGTAGAAGATAACTTGAGCTCTGTTGTTGAGAAAATCGACGGCGGCTTCTCGGATTCCAGGAAGTCTCTTCACAGCCTTCTCGACGGAGCCGGCACAAGCAGAGCATGTCATGCCAAACACGGAAAACAGCGCCTTGGCCTCAAGTTGCTTCAGGGCTGTTTCCTCCGCCGTGACGCCTCTCGGGCATTTGGGCATCGACGGGTATCTGGGTCTCGCGGACAAGTTGCCATCGCCCTTATCGCGTATGCAGCTTAACGCCAGGAAGTTGGTAGCCATGAATGCAGCTATCTTACGGCAATGGATTTATACACCATAACAAGGAAGGGCAGTGCTAGGTTATATAGGGCTTAATGTGGAAGTTTATTTATGGTAGATGAGGTGGGAATCATTATTTATGTCTCAAATTTTCTATACGAAAAGTCATCTCGGGTAGGCTCTTTCGTTTGAATTTGAGTAAATAAAAATATAATCCTAAAGTTCTTGTCATCATATTATTTTGTACAAAATATTAGCATTGACGGAGGTAGGTTAACTCGGCATAACGTAACGTTAAGTAAGCTGATGGTGTCTTAAAAAGATTATTACAGTAATAAATTAATAATACGGATGTGTTGCTCGTGGTCGTAGGTAATTTGAGTTTTTATATGTAACTTAAATACATTATCTTTGATGCTTCTGAAAGGGTGGCTTGATTTAGATGTATATCAGTTGGCCGAAATATCAGTTTACTGTTACATGAAAACATAGGTCTACAAGTCAATTGATGCCAATATTTGATACTTTGTTTAGGGGTGTTAGGTATTGTTGCTAGTTTTAATTTTTAGTTCTGATTTTTGTATTTTTATATTGATTTTTGTGTATTTTTTTAAATTTTTTTACTATTTTTTTGAATTTCTGTACTAGATTAATAAGTTATTTTATTGAATTTTTGAACTATTTTTTTTTAGTTTTTGTCTTTTAAAAAATAACAACTTTAATTAAAAAAAGTCATAACAAATAAGCCTTTAATAACTGGGTAACAGAATAATAAGTTAACCATTGCGCTGTGTTATAAACTTAAAATCTAATAATTCTATCTAATTTTATTTTACTAATTTGAGGTGGTCTGGTAGCTGTACTTCTTTTGAAATTTCATGGTACCTAAAAGGAAAATTAGTGTAATTAGGCCTCATATTTACCATTTCTATCATTTCATGGGTTCTTTCGAGGTGGGTCTAATAATCAAACATGAAAACTCGTAACTCCCAACCCTCTACTATTAATATTGAACTGTTAAGCTTAGAGGTAAGAAAAATGACACGAGAAAAACAGTATTGGGCGTAAGAGGTACGTCTTTTTGTTTTTAAATTACGCATGGGATCCTGTGGGAAATTAGAAGTAGGGCCTACTCATGTGGGATATTGAAAGAGATTGATCATTCCCCCGTATCTTATCGAGCTTAACTCTTCATTATTGTTAGTCAAACTACATAATAAAAACCTTTAACTAGAATAACCTTAACGAGTTTATAATATGTAGTTCTGGTACAATTTGCGTAGTCGAGTTGAATAGAAAAAACTTTAAATTCTTTTTATAAAATAATTGAAATGGGAATTACAAAATCTGGACAAATCCCGCACGCGAGGGGCCTTTTGACGCTACCGTTTTTATCCTTCTATCTTATTAGCTAGTTAGGTTTACGCTTGTACTCCAGTTAGCTTGTTTAGGCAGACTGGTGACTTTTTGTAGATTGACGTGAGAAATCTTTTATTATTAAACAATGCATTTAGTTTACTTTAAAAAAAGCCTCTTTTTTTTATTTTTGTTGCATAAGGAAATCTATTTAAAATTAAATGATATATGTTTGTCTTGAACTAAGAAAGGTTTTAATTAATAATTTTGAAGACGACAAAATACAATGGTTACAAAAATTTATTTTATTAGTGTATCTTGAAAAGTAGGAATTTAGATGATGTGCATGAGCACACATTAAAGCTTAAAGATGATGTTTCATAAAGAAAATTAAAGTGGTGAAATAAACATTGAAATAAAGATCAAGGTATTATGATAAAAGAAATTATGGTTAAGAAAAATGTGTAGTTGAAAGTGTAATTAATGTTGTCTTTTTACTCAGGCAACATATTTAATACCATTAAATTAAGTGACATTATTATAAATGAAAGACATTTCTTGAATAGGTAATGAAATAAATAATGTTGCTTAAAATTTTAACTAAAGCAATATAACAATTTTCAACTATAACAACAATGTTGAATATATATAACAATAGTTTAAGTATGTATAAAGAAATAAATTGATGTTAAATAAAAATATCTAACAATAAAAGTAACAATTTATTATTTTATTAGAAACAACATGTTAATGTAAAAATAAACTCCTTTCATTTAATAAGTAATAGTTATTCATATATTAATGTTTTTTAAGACAATAATATATAGTATTAAAAAGAAAATGTCTTTACTAAATGACCTTCCTAAAAGAGAAACTCTTCCTTCTCTCTAGCCAACCATGAGCATTCTTTCTTGCTCTAACCACTTTCTTCTCCCTCCTAACTTCTTTCCTTACTTCCCTTTTGTCGGTGCCATCTTGTTCTAGTTTTGACCCATCTTGCCTGTGTCTCAACTAGTTAGTTTTCCCTTCTTTGTAATTTTCCCTCATGTGGTTTTTACTATAATGGGTAACTAACTTTTGAAAACTTTTAGCCTCTTCATATCACCTTACTTAAAAAGGCACCTTTCCTTGCAGGTACCCATGAATCTGCCACCTTTAAACCCCATCCCAATTATCTTTAAATCTCCAAGCCCCCTTTTAACCCTCTTTGACTCTAACCTCTATTGATGGCCCAACTCCTTTAGCTAATAACACGACTCGCCTTAGAGTTGGTCCAAAGATTCAACATCCATTCACCATCCTAGAGACTCATATGATTGCAACTCATGAGACACAAACAATTCAAATGCTATAAAAAAATTTCATTTCTTTTAGCAATGCTACCTTGCAACCTCTCCTTTCAGATGCCTCTTTTTTTCCTCCTTTAAGTGCTAACCTATCAAGCTCTAATAAAAATTTGAGGAAGCAACTTACTTATGCCACCAAAGAAGACCAAATATATCACTATCATATTATCAATAGATGTTGGAGTCAAGTAGTTAGCAACCATCAAGAAGATTGGTAATTGTTTTACCGATGCTTCTCCTCGGTTAACAGTTGGCAGATTGTCTATCTTGTTGGGAAGTTGACCAAGATTTCCTAAATTAGTGGGATTCAAAATAAACTTTCAGATATTTAGTAATTTCCAAATTTTTAATTTTTTCCCTTTTAGAATCCTAATTTCTAGGGTAGTTTTTCTAGATATTTTTATATGTAATCCTTTAATTATTTCCACTTTGATTATATATATTTGTGTAGAATGATCAATGAAAATATTAAAAAAAATCATTCATAGAATTTTTTGTTTCATGGTATCATATCCAGGCTTCTAGCTACCTAAAATTGACCAGCCAGCAAAATTCTTATAGGCACCTAAATTTTTAAAACTTTTTTCTTCTTTTGCTACCATAACCATGTCCGAAAGTAGTTTATCACCATCAATTAAAGAATATTCTAGGGTTACCTTAAGGAATATTAGTGGTGTAACCTTTCCTTCTCCAACAAATGTGAATCACTCGCTAAAAATTACCCAACATAAATTGAATGGGTAAAATTTTCACGAATGACTCCAGTCTATATTGTTAGTTGTTTGAGGAAAAGGGAAAGAAGGTTATCTTATCAACGAAATTTCTTCCCCAGCCAAGACTAATGTCAATTTTAAGATATAAGAAGTTGAAAACTTTATTGTCATGACCTAATTGATAAATTCAATGGAGCTTCAAATTGGACACACTTATCTATACTATAAGGCAACATATAAAACATTGAGGGGTAGCACAGAAAATGTATTCATATTTTTAAATAGTTCTCAGTGTTTTGAAAATCGATAAACACTTCAAAACATAAAGCAAGGATGAAAAGCTATAACAGAATATTATAATAGATTAATTGAACTTTGGCAAGATATGGATTTATTTTATACAACTCCATGGAAGTGTGTAGATGATGGAGTACTCTATAATCTGGCACTTGAGAAGGGCTAAGCCTTTGGGTTCCTTCAAGTTTTAAACAAATATTTAGATGAAGTACATGGGAGAATTCTAGGAACAGAACCATTGACATCACTTCGAGATGCCTTCTTTAAATTTAGGTAAGCAGAAAGTAGGAAGAAAGTGATTCTGAGCACAACCTTACTTCCAGCCATCAAAGAACATGCACAAAGTTCTGCCCTTGCCATAGATCATTCGAGCTCTTGTAATACTCAAGATCATAAGCCGAATGAGAGAAAACTATGGTGTGAATATCGTAAAAGAGACTTGTTAGTATGTCCATGGAAAACCACCAGATTGGAAATCATAAAGTAAAAGAAGAAACAAACATATTTCCTATGTAACTATATCTGTTGCAAACATCAAGAAAACTAGCACTGCAACATTTACTTTAGAAAAAATTGAGATCTTAAGGACTTTTTCAAATCAACAAAAAACCTTGATCCCTCATCCACAACACCCAAGACAACCATGATTCATTAAGGATGTATTAGACGAATAGATTTTTTACACTGGTGCACCAAATCATATGACATGTTTACTCACCTTTTTTTCTAGTTATAAAAATTGTAATGATAATTTGAAAGTCTCTATGGCAAATGGAAGTACTTATTTAGTGGCTAAAATTGGAGATTCTATTTGTGGTGGATTTGTTTTAAAAAATGTGTTTCATGTTCCTAGTTTATGATATAACCTTCTTTCTATTAATAAGTTAACTAATGATTAAAATTGTATAGTAACCTTTATGTTTGATCATTATATTTTTCAGGATCTGTCTTTGAAGAAGATGATTGGTAATGCTAAAGGACAAAATGGTCTCTGTTACCTGATTACTTCTCCCATACCAAAAGCACCTACATCACTTTCTGTTTTTATTTTATCTAATTCTAATGTGATTTTATGGCATAAACGTTTAAGTCATCCTAGTGTTTGATATATAAAAAATTTGTTTATGAAGTTGTTCATCAATAAATATCTTTCCTCTTTTTCTTGTTAATCATGCATTCATAAGAAACAACTAAGAAAATTTATCCTACTCATGATTACAAAATGTAAAAACCGTTTGATCTTGTTTATAGTGCCATTAGGGGGGGCTTTATAAGTTAGTGATTTAACTAGAAAAAAGTGGTTCATTACTTTCATAGATGACCATATAAGAGTTTTTTTTTCTACCTTTTAAAAGAAAAATATGATGTTAAGTTTGTTTTTCATCACTTCCACGAGATGTTAAAAAATATTTTCTAGTTTGATGTCCATATTCTTCACAAAGATAATGGAGGAGAGCGTTTCTCATATACTATGGCAAATTATTACATAGATAATGAGATTTTTCATCAAATTTCATGTACCTTTGCACCTCAATAGAATGGGATAGCTAGGAGAAAAAAAAGGTCCCTTATTATAAGTTGTCTGATCAGTTATATTTGAAAATTTTATACCACATCATTATTAGGGTGATTATGTGTTAATCGCTTCCTACCTAATTATTAGTCTTCATTCCAAAACTCAATTTTCGAACTTCTATTAGTTGTCTGAGGAAATATTTTCATCATTGTAAATAATTTAATTTTCTCATTTTTGAAGTATTGAATTGTTCTGTTTTTATCCATAGTACCCTTCCTACATGAGGAAAACTTGATGTAAAAGCTATTAAGTGCATTTTCTTAGGATATTCTCCCCCTAAAAAGGTTTATAAATATTATAGTCCACACGTAAAATAATTTTATATATCTTATAATGTGACCTTTCTTGAAAATCAAATTTTCTATTCACATGCTTCTATTTAAGGGGAGAATCTAAGTGAAGATAACCAATGGGATTCTTCTATCTCTAGATCTACTTCCTTGTTACATCACATATCCACAGATGATTCAAGTCAAGGGGGGAAACCGCCTTAATAAACTCAACACTAGGGTGAACTACTTGTTTACTTAAGGAGACCATGAGTTACTTGGCAAATCCAAGCATCTGAACTCGAAGAGTATCCCATATCATAAGGTTCACCTTAAGATGCTATTATAATAGATGACCATGTCATTCCCATTGCTTAAAAAAAAAAGGGTATGATCTTTTACTCAACCTTTAAATTTAAATTATTTGTCATATTGCCACTTATCTAACAAGTATACGGTATTCGTCTATTAACTTAATAATGTGAAAATTTCGACAACCATAAATAAGGCATTGAGAGATCTAAGATGGAAAGCTATAGTAATGGAAGAAATGAAGCCTTTGAAAGAAAATAACACATGGGAAATAGTTGACATACCCAGAGGGAAGAAACTAGTAGGGTGTAAATGGATCTTTACCATAAAAGTTAGTTCAAATGGGAGAACAAAGAGGTATAAGAGTCGCTTCATTACTAGAGGATATACATAAATCTACGACCTTGATTATGTAGAAACCATTATACGCGATGAAAAATTGAATTCTATTTGGGTTCTTTTATCTATGACAACTAATTTAGATTGGGAATTACACCAAATTTATGCATCTAATTCTTTCTTAAATAAAACTCTTAAAGAAGAAGTTCACATGAAGATGTCATCTTGTTTTGAAGAAAAAAACTGGTGCCATTTGTAAACTAAAAAAACCACTATATGGGTTAAAGTAGTGTCCTAAAGTTTGGTTTACCCAGTTTAGCACTATTATGAAGTAATTTGGCTATACACAAGGGCAAGTTGACCATACTATATTCATAAAACAATTTATGGATGGGAAGAAATCCATCTTGAATGTATATGTTGATGATATGGTGATCAAAGGTGATGAAAATAAAGAGATAGTAAACCTACAAAAACTATTGCAATCTGAATTCAAAGTCAAAAATCTTTTGAAGCTTCAATATTTTCTTGTAATAGAAATAGCCAGAAGTAGCTCAGGCATTTTCATTACTCAAAGGTATTTGTGAGTTAATTTGATTAGAGAGACTACTATTATATTAAAATTTCCCATTGGAGCATCCTATGAAGGTATATAGTGATAGTAAGTTAGCTATTGCCATTGTTCATAACCCTATACAACATGATAATATGAAGCATGTTCGAATTGATAAGAATCTTATTGAACCAAAGGAGGTTCCAATCTTAGTTTTGATGATAAAAAAAAATCATTATTTCTAATGATTTGAGTGTTGAACCAACTGCTAGTTTCACTTTTGTTTTGATGATGAAAAAGTGTTTCTACTAATATGTTTGTAGAGTTTACTATGTTTGTTTAGTATTTGGAGTTTATGTAATGAATAAGTAATTAAATTGGTAATTTTGTGAAATTTGTATCACTTATGTAAGTCATGGAATAATGTTTTAGATAAAGTATGTAATTGAAGTTATATGAATTGGTGAAGTGTATAGATAAAGTGAATGAAATTATTTAGATTATTGTGTTAAGGCAATTTTGTAAACTAGATGAATTATTTATGTAAAATTTGTATAATTATGTAAAAGGTGTTAAGATTCGATTACGATTGTTTTGTTTATGTTAAAATATGTTGAATTTGTTTAAGAACTGAATGTAATTGATTTTGCATGGATTGATTAATGTTTGTATAAATTTTGGAAGCTAGATCATTGAACAAGCTCAGTTAAGTTCTAAATATGTACAACTAACTTGGGAATGGAAGTAAGCATACCTATAGAGCTTCAAATACTATAAAATTTTACATGTTGCTAAAGCAATGTGTCAGGAAGCCACCCACCAAATTTCACATCATTGGGATGAAAAATGGAGAAGATATAATGAAAATATCAAGTGGTGTTATAAGTTGGCAACATAGGTATTAGTCGATAGAATGAGTTTATACAGGACATCTGCCGACCGAACGAGGACATCGATCGATTGAATAAGAAGTAGGTCAACTAAATCAGGCAATAGGTTGACTAAATGAGACTATCAGTTGACCTAATGACCATCGGTCGACCGAATGAGGTAATTCGATCAACCGAATATGAAGATTACGTAATGGTAACTCTGCAACGGGTAGATTTCCAACAAATATATTAATAAATGAGAAGAATGTTAGAGCAACAACTATTTAGTCTTGAAATGAGTATAAATAGGTGTGTTTTAGGATGTTTATGCATGAAGAAGTACCCAAGAAATATAGAAAGTAGTTATACATTATTATTGAGTGTTCTTAAGTGTTTTGAGTTTTTGGTGAAGTTGTTGTTAGGAATTTTGTGAGGGCTATTTTTAAGCCATAAAAAAAAGAGTGTCGTGGGGTTATTGTTGAGCTTTGAAAAAGAAGAGTGATAGGTTTTTACTAATTCTTAGGAAAGGGAGAGTGAAAGTTTATTCTTGAACTTGTAAAAAGGATTGTATTGTATACTCTGTATTCTTATTGATTGCAATAAGAACAAAATCTCAATAGTAGTGTTGGGGACTGAATGTAGGGCAAGTGGACTGCTACGAACTAGAATAAATTGGTTATATCTCTTCTTCTCTTTTCTCTTTTAATTTTAATTTTTAATTTTTAATTTATTATTGTTATTTAATTTGTGTAATTAAATTATTGCTTAGCTTTCATGTTTAATTGAAATTGATAAAAAGACTATGATTTAATAATATTGAAAAGAATTTTTAAGGACCTAATTCACACCCCCTCTTAAGTGCCATTTAGGGCCAATAATTGCTATATGAACGTAGGTCTCACATTATATTAATTCTAACGAATTAGTGAGCAAAGATAAATGGTCCTTAGTTTAGATGTACCTCCTTTGTTTAATGGAAAAAAACTTTAGAGATTGGAATATTATAATGAAAAATCACTTTTTAAATTTTGGAGAAGATTATTGGAAAATCGTAGAAAATGGTCCTTATGTACCTTCAAAGCTTATAGAAAGTCTAATACTCAAAGAAAAATTATAATTAGATGAAATCGAAAGAAATCTTATTTCATTTAATTATAAAGTTTTAAATATTTTATATTGTGCCTTGAGAATGGGGATATTTGACAAAGTTTCATGGTGTGAAAGTTCTTAAAAAGTAAGGCGTGCGTTAAAGTAAATCTATCAAGATAAGTAAGAGGAAAGCGAACACAAAGATGTAACCTTCCTATACTTCATGGATGACGAGGTACTGACTTCCATAACATCTTATAATTTTGTCATGTCCTAAACCCTATGATAATAATGATGAATGTTATGA
>JAOXYD010098515.1:0-11796 GCA_028565735.1 Pinacopodium congolense | reverse complement strand
ATTAACTCTTCACTTTGGATTGAGTTTACTTGAATAGAATATTTAAATCATTTCTTGAGGACAAAAAATGGTTCAAGGTTTTTAATTTTTAAAATATTTTTAATTGGAAAATTATATATTTTTAAACATTTGAATTTTTTTAACTTTCTTATTTAGAGGGAAAAGATTTTAAGATTTCAAAATTAAAATAACAAGATAATGATTAAAATTAAGTGAAAAATAAAATAAAAGAAAATATACTGAAAATCTATTAACCTTTAAATCTAGGTCGGTTCAATAATGGCCCTTTGATCTTTGATCCTCTTTATCTTCGTTTCTAATCCCTAATCCTACGACAAAACAAAAATAAAAATTTGTTATCTATCTTACTCTTCCTTTAACCTTAATGTGTGTATTTTGCAATTAAACAAAAATGTTGTTACGTGCAAAAAGAAATAAGTCAAGAAGAGGAAAAAGAAGGTGATGTCATTTATTCAAACCAATTAACCATTGAATTTAAACAATACTATTAAGAAATATGGACCAATGAAAATACATTGATAGTTTGTTACAGATACAAAATATATGTTTTTAGAAATTAGTTATGCAATATATACGAAATATTATAGAGTTGTTAACTTTTCTTTGAGATTCTTCTCTTTCTCTCTTTCTTTTGTTAGCAATCTCTGTTTTTTCATTTTTATTGTTATCACTTGACATCAGAGACGCTTGCAACCTTAACCTGGGTTGAGTGAAGCAACCAGCCTATTGCGACGCAAGAAAATGGCTAAAGGCACCAGGGGACAAGAACTTAAGCGTATAGAAAAACTGGTAAAAGGAATTCTGGAGGCACATTCCAAGCTATGGGAGGTTCAATTCAAGCAAGCCCAAGAATTCGCAGAGCTAGAGGAAATGTTCCAGCAACAAATGCTCTCTCAGAAGGCACAATCCCAACCCTGTTCTTCGGAGGAGCCCCAAACGGAAGGCCCATTCAATCTTAGCCATGCAATGAACTCTTCGAGTCAACGTCAATCCTTTCCTACAAGATTGGGAAAGGATCAGTGCTGACTTGAAGAGTTCCCTATATCCATCAGTGAAGAGGTACACACCTAGACCTACAGAGTAGAACAGTTCTTCGAAGTTGAGAACACATCACCGGAGATGAGGGTGAAAATCGCGACTGTTCACATGGAATGAGTGGTAGCGGAGTGGCACAAAGTTTCATGAGGCATAGGGCGTCGATGTTGGAGTTGAAATGGGGAGATTATATCCTCACTCTTACCCAACATTTCGACAAAGAGATCTTTAAAGATGCAATTTCATCCTTCAAGGAGTTGCGCCAAATTACGTCTATCAATGGCTACTGTGCTCTCTTGCACAGGTATTCAAATAGTTTGCAAATACCACGAGTCTTACCTGATTGGATTTTTTCTTAAGGGCCTCAAACTGGAGATAAAACTACCGGTTAAGATGTTGAAATCACCTACTCTTCACCATGCTTGTATATTAGTTAAACACCGAAAAGCCATTGCATCTGGTTATTATCCCATGATTAAATTGGCAACAATAAACACGTTAACCTCACACATACCTATTAATTATACACCTAAATTTAACCCTTCTCCTGGACTATTGACCTATATGAACAAACCCTTATCCAAGGCCAATGTCAGGTTGATTCAAAAGTGATAGAAGTAAATGAACAGCAAGGAGTTTGAAGAGAGAATATCCAAGGGGACGATAAGTTCATTCCTGACCACAAGTATTAAAAAAACAATGGAATCTATTTGTAATGGAAGATGTGGAAGAGGAGCAAGTGGATGAGGCATTGAAGCTAGTGAAAATAAATTGAGAGGACAATGAAGAAGACAAACCCTTAATTTTATTATAAGCAATGTCAGGTACACATACGAGTAACTTTAATCAAATGGCTTGGTAGGACATCACAGAGGTAAGCCACTACAGATTCTTATTGACAGCGACAGTACCCATAATTTCCTCAATGCATTAGTAATTCAAAGACGGTAATATGTCTGCTCCATAATTAAAGACATACAGGTAACGGTAGGTGGAGGCTCCACCTCCCTTATGATTACTTGTGTAAAAATTTTGAATGGATTTTACAAGGAATTGCATTTGTCATTAATCTGCTAATACTACCATAGGGAGGTTGTAACCTAGTTTTATAAGTACATTGGTTAGTAACACTAGAGGATGTTCTTTGTAATTTCAAGGATAAAAAATTGGAGTTTAATTGGAAGGGTGATTGGGTGATGTTAAAGGGCAGCCCAATCAGCTAATCTAAAGTAGTAGACTCCAAAAGATTTGGGAAGTTATTGTTGAAACTTCCAAACAACAGTCAGTTATGCATGATGCAGCTCAAGTACTCCTTAGAATACCAGTTCCAAGAATTATCTATTGCAACAACTACCAAAGAAGACTCATAGAGGGAAGAGTTAGAGGCTCTACTGGTTGAATTCAGTGCCCTTTTTGCAGAACCTAATAAATTTCCTCCACAGAAGACTTATGATCACCAAATCAAGCTAAAAGAAGGAGGGAAGCTAATTAATATTTGCCCTTATGGTTATGCAGGACTACAGAAGATTGTCATTGAAGGGTTAATGTGAGATTTGCTAAGACAAGAAGCCATTCAGCATAACACCAGCCCCTTTTCATCTCCTATTGTCCTAGTAAAGAAAAAAGACAGTTCATAGAGGCTTTACATTGATTATAAAGAACTTAATAAGCAAACAATCAAGGACAAATTCCTAATTTTGGTTATAGAAGAGTTGTTTGATGAGTTACATGTAGCTTTATGATTCTCTAAGCTAGACTTGCGTTCTAGATATCATCAAATAAGAATGCACCCTCCCGATATTCTGAAAAAAGCATTCAAGACTTACAAGGGACACCATGAGATTTTAGTGTTGTTCTTTTAGCTCATAAATTCTCCTTCAACATTTCAAAGTTTAAGGAATGAGTTATTCAGGCCACATTTAAGGAAATTCATTCTTGTATTTTTCAATGACATCCTCATATATACTAGGAGCTTTGAAGCTCATAAAGAACACCTACGGACTATATTAGAGACATTGAAGCAACATCAGTTTTACATCAAGGGCAGTAAGTGCATATTTGGGACAACACAGGTTGAGTACTTAGGATATGTGATCAGCTCTCTAGGAGTGGCCATTGATCCCAAAAAATTAAAATAATGAGAAATTAGTCAACACCTCAAACTATCAGAGAACTTAGGGGTTCCTTTGGCTTAACAAGATATTATAGGCAGTTTATTAAATACTTTGGCCTGAGAAGCAAACCACTTACCAATCTTTTGCAGAAGAATTCCTTTAAATGGAAAGAGGAAGCTCGAGCTACATTCAAAGATTTCAAAGAAGCTCTTATATCTGCCCCGGTTCTAAGACTACCAGACTACTCAAAACCTTTTAACATTAAAACTTATGCTTGTGGCACTGGGTTGGGGGCTATTTTGATGCAGGAAAGATACCCCTCGACATTTGGTAACAAGCCTCTTGCTCCTAAATATCAATCCCCTTTAATTTACAAAAAAGAATTACTGACAATAGTAATGGTAATAAAGTACTAGCATCATTACTTGATTTACAAACCATTCACCATACTTACTAATCATAAAAATTTAAAACACCTCCATGAGCAGCGATGAACACTCTCTTCCAACTGGCCTGGTTACCTAAGCTACTAAGATGCAAATTTGAAATCAAATATTGGAAAGGGTAAGATAATGGTGTTGTGGATGCTATCTCCAGGTTTTGCAGCTTGCATGAAGGTACTACCACTGTGGGGTTATTAGCATTACTGGTTTCTCAAGTGCAGACTAACATGCTGGCAGAAATTCAGGAGAGATGGGAAAAGGACAACACTTTGGAGGATCTAATAACGAAGCCAACCCAAGGAACTCTCATATCCAACACTTATTAATGGCAAGAGATATGATGAGGTGGAAGGGAAGGCTCGTGATAGGCCATGACAAGGACTAAGAAGGAAAATCATAGCAACATTCCATGAAAGCCTGGTAGGTAGACATTTAGGGGTTATGGGCACCTTCAAAAGGCTTCAAGATATCTTCTACTGAAAAGAGTTACAGAGGGATGTGAGAAATTGGATCAAGCAGTGCCAAGTTTACTAGCAAAATAAGTATGAAACATCCAAGGTGGCTGGCCTTTTGTAGCCTTTACCAAATTCGTGGCAGAGTTGGTCAAACATCAATCTGGATTTCATATAGGAGCTCCCAAATTATAACAGACTCTCGGTGATTATGGTGGTGGTGGATCGTTATACCAAATATGCACATTTCATTCCCTTTAAGCAAGCATACTCAATCGAATCAGTGGTTCAGCAGTTTATGTCTAATGTATTTAAGCTACACAAGATGCCAATAACTATCATAAGTGATAGGGGTCCCATCTTTACTAGCTGGTTCTAGCAAGAGTTTTATAGGTACCAAAGAGTTGGTCTTCATTTGCTAACTACCTACCACCCACAGATTAACGGCTAGGCAAAGGTGTTGAACAGAACGTTGGAAACATACCTCAGGTGCATAATGGGCAGCCTTCCACCCAAGTAAAGTGGCTGGTTAGCATTAGATGAATGGTGTACAACACCACTTATCATTTAGCTATTATTACTACTCCTTTCGAAGTCTTATACGGATATAACCCACTCCTACATATTCCTTATTTTGTAGGAGACTCAAAGATACTGGTGATGGTTCAAGCATTAAAGAACTGTGAAGCTACTTCCAAGGTACTTTAATTCCACTTGAATAGAGCTCAAAAGAGGATGCAGCAACAAGTCAATAAAGGAAGAGTTGACAGAGAATTTGCTATAAGAGACTATGTGTTTGTTAAACTGCAGTCGTATAGACAGTTTTCTGCTGTCAAAAGGTCTAATCAAAAGCTAGGACACTTATTTTACGGATCCTTTAAGATCATTGACAGAGTTGGACCGGTAGCTTATAAGCTAGAATTTCTAACATGGAGTCTTATTCATGATGTGTTTCACATTTCCAAACTCAAGAAGCAAGTCCTACCAAACATGACAACTTTTTGTTATCCTACCAGATGGTGTTTTTGCTTTTGAAGGGTATCTTATGGCCATTTTGAACTATCGACTAGTCAAAAGATGTTATAAGCTTGCTACATAAATACTGGTGCAGTGGATAGGAGAGGCTTTTGAGCCATTGTAGGAATTTTTGTTCGATATGTAACAAAAATTCTCGACTTTAAACCTTATGGACAAGATTCTCTAAGTTGTGGTAGTTGTTACAAGCATAAAGAAATAAGTCTAGAAGATGAAAATAAAGGCAATGGCATTTATTCAAATCAATTAATTGAACCAATACTATAGAGACATATGGATCAATGAGAATACATTGATTGTTTGTTACATATATATAATATATATGAAATATTACAAAGTTTTTCTCTGAGATTCTTCTCCCTTTCTCTTTCTTTTGTTAGCGCTCTTTGTTCTTTCATTTTTGTTGTTATCATGTCCTCTTCATTTTTTTCTCTCTTTGGTCATCCACTCAATCTGTAAGTTTGCCTCCTCTCTTCTACCTTCCCATTATTTCCATAGATTGTTTTCATCTGTTGCTATATGCATTGATTGTGTATTCCTCTATGTTATATTCTATATTCTCTATTAATGGGATTCAAATCAATGTTTTGAAAATCGATACCGTACCAGTACCGATTTTTATCTTGGAATGGTATCGTACTGTTATCGGTCAATATCAGTATTATTACCGGCCAACTTTTTAAAATTATAAAATGGTCTCTAAATTTTATAAAATCTATAAAATGGTCCGTGTATATATTATGCATATCTGGTAAACATATTTTTCAAACTTTCAATTAATGCAATAAATATAATATAATTTCATGTAATATTTATATCCATTAATATCAGTTTTCATATATTTCTCAAATAAATTACAATTAGAATTAATATCAACAAAATAATAATCATCAAAACATGTTTTTAAACTCAAATCTATGAGTTTCTAAAGAAATAATTGGAGCTATAAGGATGGTTACGGAGTTTGACCAAGAGAGAAGAAGGAAAGAAGAAGAAGAAAATGAGGAAATTAGCTCTCAAGTTTGATATATAGAAAAAATCGGTCAACCGAATAGTGAGAATCGATCAACCAAAGGAAGAAATAGGGAATATTGGTTGACCGAATTTATTTTGGTCAACCAAATTATTCGCAATTAATTTTTTGGTCAATCGCATAAAAGAATTAGTTGACTGAATAAAGCAAATGATGATCATCGGTCGACCAATAACTTTTTAAAATAACAATACCGCCCTATACTGTCTAGTTTTTTGGAATGTGCCAATCGGTACGAGCCGGTTTTACCGACACAAGTAGGAATATCGACCCGACACAGATTTTAACTGACTTATACTGATGAAGGGTCAGTCCGATATATACCGACAGTATACCGTCGATATTTAGTGATTTTAAAAACACTAATTCAAATGCTTTAAGTCCTTGTGTAATGGTTAGAGGGTTTCGCCAAGGTTGGTGATTATGTGCATTGTTTTGGGACTTTTAGGGAGTTCATGAGATTTGGGTCTCGACTTGATAAGTTCATTTTGCCTTTTGTGATAAAGGCTTGTAAGGAAGAATTGGGACAACTTATGAGTAGTTTGACTCATTACGTTGTTTTGAAATGTGGATTGCTAAAGAATCGTTTTATATTTGCTGCTTTAGTGGACATATATGTGAATTTTCAGATGATTAATGATGCCAGGCAACTGTTTGATAAAATGCTTTGTAAAGATTTAATGACTTGGACAACGATGATTAAGGGATTTGCTAGATGCGGGAATGCAAATCAATCGTTAGTTTTGGCTGATTGTATGATAAAACAAGGTGTCTTACCTTATCAGATTGTTATGGTAACTATTGTTAATGCTTTGCTAAATTTGGTGTTTTGAATAAGGCTAAACTCGTTCATTATAATATATATGCATATAAATTTCTAATACACGTGATACTCGGGACACCGTTGGTTGATATGTATGTTAAAGTGTGGGAACGTTGGTCTTACCAGGGAGATCTTCAATATCATGTAAAGGAGGAATGTGATCTCGTGGAGTGCTATGATTACAACTTATGGATACCATGGCCAAGGCAGGAAGGCTCTCGATTTGCTCCATATGATGGTGAGGAGCCGGATATTACCTAGTAATATAACCTTTGTTTCCTTGTTATATTCCTGTAGTCATGCAGACTTTGTTCCAGAAGGTGTTGCATTATTTTTCCTAATGTGGGATAAGCATGCTTACAAGGAACATTTGTAAAAAGATTGAATAGCATGGAAATGATGGCAATTAGAGTTTTCTGTCTAATCGATGTATTACTCCATCTTTAGTCAGGTGAAGGATAACTGTACATGAAACAACTCTAATTCTGGCTTATTTACAAAGAAGACGTAGCAATACTATTAAAGGAATATAATATAAATGCACGTTTTAGTTAATGGTTTTCTAATATTGTATTTAGATATGTTTAGTGTTGAATTCCACAAGTCCATTTTGAGCTAATTTGAATTTTGTATATATTAATATAATTTGATTATTGTGTTTTGGATATAGCAGTTATTTTTAATATTATATATTATTATATTTATGAATATTAAAGTTGAATATGATTCATGGCACAAGCTATCAAATTGGTGACTGCTTTTACATGTTGTACGTATTTGTTGATATTAGACCGAACAAACTGGAGAACTAGTTTAATGATTTAAAGCTTCTTTAATTGGAGAACGAGTTTAATGATTAAACTTGAAGTAGTTTGACGCTTTAACACCACTTTAATATGATACCCTGTTTCTTTCACTTCCCCTCCCTTCTCTCAACAACATAACGCAGTTGTGCCCTGTTTGTCTTCACCCTCAGCACAACTCAGCTTAGCACTCACAAACGACTCATTATAGTATTCATTTTAATTCAATAGAAATTCATGAAAAGATCATAGAGCTAGAAGGGAGAAGAAAAGGGAATAGTGGGCCCACTAATATTTATGGGTTCCACAAAAATTTATAATATTAATAAAAATATCATTAATTAATAGGTTAAAGTTGAATTTAAACATTTTTTAAATGTTAAGAATTAATTTAAAAGCTTTGAATATTTTAAAATATTAAGATTTGGATTAAAGTTAAATATAAACGTTATAGTTAAAATTAATATTTTTACCTATTTAAGTTATTATATGAGTTATTATATGTTTCTCTACTTTAGATTTGAATTATTTGAGTAACTTGTGTAATAAAAAAACCTTTTGGAGAGGACTATAAAATTTAGAAGTTGAAATAATAACATTGAATTGAATAATAATAAAAAGATCTACGCATTTTGAGGAAATAAAAACTAATTTCACATGGATTCGTCTAAGATTTTATTCTTAATTTTTATATTTGTTGATTCAGTAGTAGTAGTACAACTATGATTTTTTTTTCTTTTATAGAAATAGAACAAAAATTAAAATTTCTCCATCAATCGGGTCTTGTTGAGCATATATGCAACTTGGTATCACATTAAGGCTGTATTTAGTTATATTTTAATTTTTAGTTTTAGTTTTTTATTTTTTAAAATATAAAAATCGATAAAGAAAATATACTAATATAATACATAAATTAAAAAATTTAATACAAAAATATAATAATTAAATTCAAAAATCAAAATTTACACCCTAACTAAATGTACCCTAAATATATACTAGTTAACGCAAAAAGGAAAATTGATTTTTTAAATATCTTTTAACTCAATCCATAGGCTTAACATACACGTGAGTTACATAATGAACAGGACGGTAGTTGAATTAAAAGGTAAGAGTTGAATGATGTGAGACCAACAAATTAGTTTGGTTTAGATCAAATTTATAATAAACACAAGCTTCAATTCAAGCACTTTGGCAGGCGCAGAAACAAGATAACGTGAGGTAACTAAGAGAAACAGTAGGCAACAGTATGTAGATGACTCGTAATGGATTATCCACCAAAAATCCTGCGACCCATCTTAATAATTTGGTGGTAGACACGCGTGCCACGAAGTATCCAGCTTTACCAGTTCTTCAACGCCCTCTTCGTCCCTCACAGTTTATGAAGAAAAGGCTCACTTTCACTTCTTTGTCTTCCTGAAATTATTCGAGACTTTCAGAAATGTAATCAGGAACTCTTGTTTGTTTCTCAGTTAGCTTCTTGCTGCCCTTGTGGATGGGGACAGAAGCCGCAATTTCTGAGACTTCCATGCTTCATGGAATTCATGCTTCTAGTGTTGTCGCATGAAAAACCAACCCCCATCTCTTCATGAAAATAAAGCAGGATCCCATTAAACAATTATAAAAGTTGTAAGCTGCGCCGGTTGCTGAGCTGAACCCTGAAGAAGATTTCAGGTTGGGTGGTGTCCCGTCAGGTATGTGTCATATCAAAGACAATGGAAGATAAGACACAAAAGTCCGCATTATAGTTGGAAAGCAACCACATTCTATCTTCATTAGCACGCGTGGCCTATAAAGAAAAAGAAAAAACCTTGGCTATTTCCTTGTTCCAATTACATCTTTGATAGATAAAAAGACGAAGACGTGGCAAGAGACGAGTGAGTGGGTGAGTCGTGGAAGATAATGTGTTCAGGATACTAAAAATCATTGTGTCGAAGTTCGTTCTGAGTGGTAATCTCCCATGCAATTATACAAGAGAACGACTGCCAAGAATCTTCCCTTTTCCACTTACTTGGAATCCAATATAAAGTCGTGGTGATTAGTTAGCTAATCAAATAACTGGAGTCTTAACACAAATGGAAGTAAAAGTAACGTAAATATGCAGATTGGAATTATTCACAGTAGACATCACATGTTTCATTTCTTTGGAAAAAGTTAAAGGCATCGTAACATAAAGAAAGGATGACTAAATGGCTTGTTCTTAGTGGTTTTCAATAGTTACAAACCCATTAATTCATTCTTATATCCTTGCATATTTAAATATCATACTATAGAATATTAAGGATATATGGGTCATTTTACAGGATGGTGGTCAGTGAAAGCCATTAAATATAAGCCAGAAAGTATTTTTGCAACAAGAAATGCTGAATTTGTCTGTGCAGAGTGCATGACTTATTTCTTATGTTTTTTTGTGGAAGGCTGAGATGGATTTTGGATTCTCATAACAAAAATTATATGTTTAGCATTACTTTTTGTTTTTATTTTTTATTTTTATTTTTATGAATATATATTAAGATATATTTAGTTGAATTGTGAGTTTTAATTTTTTGTTGTGGTTATTGTATTTTTATATTGGATATTGTGTTTTTTTTTTAATTTTTGTGATGTATTAGTGTGTCTTTTTTTATCAATTTTTTTATTTAAAAAAACAGGAAACGAAAATTAAAAATCAAAATGAAACTAAACAAGTCCTTAGTTTATCTATTATTTTTATTAATTTTTATTAATTTTAAAATTTTATATTATATTAATATATTATTTTTTTATTTTAGTACTATTTTTATTTATTTTTGTATTTTTAAAAATTTTTAAAAAAACTAAAAGTGAAAGTTAAAACAAACGAAGCCTTATCGTAGACACTTCAAGCCCAAAAAGACGTGGTATCGAGTTCAAAAAATTAAAACAACATTTAATCCAATCATAATAGGAACATTTTTCCTATTATTTCTCGCACTTGCTCTCCTTTTTTTAATAGATATTTTTTGTTGGAATCAACTATGTAGTTGGTAGGTGTAACTATCACCATAAAAAAATAATTTAAATAGCATTTACATATCAATAATTTTTGAACTTGATCACATGACTG
Organism: Pinacopodium congolense; assembly: GCA_028565735.1. NCBI lineage: Eukaryota > Viridiplantae > Streptophyta > Magnoliopsida > Malpighiales > Erythroxylaceae > Pinacopodium > Pinacopodium congolense. The sequence continues at coordinate 955 of JAOXYD010098515.1, read as the reverse complement.
ACAATCATGGTCTTCTGTAATTATTTATTGATTAAAATACTATTTATTTTTTATATAATTTATTATTTAATATAATACAATAATAAAATGATAATTTAATTAATAAAAATAATCAAAAAAGACAACAAATTGTTGGCTATATAATTTTTTTCCTTTATTAAAGTATGTAAGATTTCATGTCATGGCGGCCACTTCTATTATCTACATATCATTTTTCATATTTATTTTATTAATAAATATGTGCTCTCATAACAAATTTCAAGGGCAAGGTTAGATAGTCAATCGAATGTGTTTAATTGGGTGAAGACCTTTACTATAAGGGTCATTGGTGCATGTTGCAATTACACTGCAGTATGTATCCAAATCAAAATGATTCGATGTACATGTACATCACTTTTTCTTAGTCTTTTTCCTACTCAACTATCCCATTCTAACCTATACAAAGTCGAGAATATGAGTTGATTCTAAGTTACAAAGCAGATTGAGAATCAAAGGGAAACTATTATAAAAAAAAAAAGGTATACACGATACAAGATAAGATAAGCTCAATGACTCATCAAACCAACTAAAGGTTATCTATGAAAACTGGCTTCCACAAGATTGTACGAACCATAAATCAATCACCCAACTGCATCCTTTCCCTTTCGTTGCGACTGTCGCTCAATGCTGTCATTGTTTTCAACACAATGACCCTGTTGGTCACCAGGGACCCATGCCTCTCATGCCTAGCTATCTTTCTTTTTATTTTTATTTTTTTAATCTTTTCCCTTGAAAGTGCCTAGCTTTCTATTTTTGCAAGTACATAATTTTCGGCTTTGTTTATCATAATTAGCCTTCGTTTGGTTCAGTTTTTAGAAGGGTTAAAAGTACTTTTTTGTAACGTAAAAGTAATTTTTTTTTATAAAATAAGTGTTTGGCTTTCTTGGAGGTGAAAATATGTCTTGCTTGTTGTGGG
>JAOXYD010098504.1:0-11796 GCA_028565735.1 Pinacopodium congolense | reverse complement strand
TGTTGAGGTGGTTACAAGTAGTTTTGATTGTTACTCCATGAAAAATTAGGATGGTTCCTCCAACCAGGATTATAAGTTTTTGAAAAGGGGTGCCCTCTTTACCTATTGAAATTACTAACAAATTAGGCTTGTTCAGGTTCTCGGGCAAAAGGACTTCTTTCTAGACACTCTAATGATAAATGAGAGGTACTACCATAACTTTCACACTCATTCTTATGAGAACTACTAGCAGCACCTGTCATCAAACTATCTATTTTTTTGTTCAGTACTTCCAATTGAGCCACAAGAGCTGCTGTATCATTGATTGCATGAACACCATATGGTTTCCTTAGATGACGTTCAGAATTGTACTGAAAAATATTTGTAGCAATATCCTCGATCAAATTTTAGGTGTCAATCACAGCCTTTTGCATTAGATTACCTCTAGCTGCAGCATCAATGGTGCTACGAGTTAAAGATATCAATCCTGGGTAGAAGATGTCAACTTGCTACCACGTATTGAATCCATAGTTTGAACACTTTGCAAGCATCTCTCTAAATCGTTCATATGCTCTTATAGACTCTCATTCTCGTATTGCATGAATGAGCTAATTTCAGTTTTCACTTTGGCTATCTTAGCAGGTGGGAAGAATTTAGCTAGGAACAGTTTCATTAATTCGTTCCATGTAGTAATGGAATCAAGCTGAAGTGTAGACAACCAAGCTTTTGCCTTATCTATAACTGATAGAGGGAAAAGTCTAAGCCTAATTACATCATCAGAGACCCTGTTGCTCTTGAAAAGATCACAAATATCAAGGAAATTTTGCAAGTGTTCATTAGGATCTTCTAAAGCCGAACCTCCAAATTGTGATGTCCTAACCATTGAAATTATGCTATGTGGGATTTCAAAGTTATTAACATTGACTATGGGCCGTACAATGCTAGCCACATGTCTACCTTGGTTCCCTAAAGCTAAGTCCATCATGGTTGGTTCTCTATGTTCTACATGAGGTCCTACATCTACATGTTCTTCAGGATTCATTTTTACAGGTTCAGTTCAGTGTCACTCGATGTTCCTATGTCTAATGGATGAGATGGTATTGCACAAGCTTCTTTCTTCTTCTTCCTTAATGTTTTTTCGAGTTCTGGATCGAAGTCTACTGGCTCGGGATTGCATCCTTGAGTATGCATACAAGTTTGAATAAAAGACTAAATAAAAGAAAATACATAAACAAAGCAAATAAACTAAGGAAAAAACAAATAAGGCACACAAAGCAAAATAACAAGAAAATAATTACAGAAATATTCAGAAATATTGTAAACAAAATTTTACAAGTCCTAAAGTAATTGACACTAATTTCCCTAATATCAAGGTCAATTTATCCCTAACAATGGCACCAAAAACTTGTTGCATTGGTTTGGTGACTTTAAAATTACGAGTGATTTTGAAATGATTTTACTTTAAAAACCAATAGACTTTTCAGGCAAGTGCACCAATCGCAAAAGTAATAAAGTGGAGTAATATTTTAGACTCCGAGTGTCGATCCCATGAGGACAATATAATGAATGATCTAAGTTAGAAAACCCCCTATGATGATTTAGAAACTCAGACATATGTCTTAACTTCAATCTCTAATAAACAGCAACTCAAAATACAATCAGAAACTTGAAATATAAGTGTTTGAAGCTTAAACTATCAAAGAGAAAAGAAGAGAGAAGCAAGAGCTTCTCTAACTAAGTTTGATCTGAAGTCTCTAGGTTAATCCCTGTTTTCTGTGTTGTTCTTGGATGTATGCAGAATTTGGAGACTCCCCACATGTGCTAGGAGACAAAGAAATTAATGAGAGATATGCTAGAGTTGAAATCTTCAAGATTTGGAGCTGAAATTGTTGACTTTATGTACAATGGCACCCTGCCTCCCTACCGTTAATGGTCAAATGCAGACCCCTTAAATGGCACCTTGTTCTTCAATTAATGGCACCCTGCCAAGGGGCCGTTAATGAGCTGAACCAAGGGAGTTACTTCATGTTTTTGGTTCAATCTTCATCATTAAGCTCCATTCTGCAAATTAAACATAATAAGACATTAATTAGACACTTAAGCACTGAATTAGGAGTCATAATTCAATAAATTAACCATTAAAACTATATCAATTTGACCCCCATTAAGTACTTTATAAAGAGGTAGTCAAATTTTGCTCCTACAAGACAAAACAAAGAAAAGAAAGGGAAATTGCTTAAATAAAAAGAAACTAAAGAACTAGCTAATAAAAAAAAACACAAAAACTAAATGAAAGGTTGGATTACCTCCCAACAAGAACTTGTTTTAGGTCTTTAGCTTGACCCCTATTTTGTACACTATCCAATATCAAAAGGAATATTAAGCCCTATAAGAAATATGCATAATGTCGTCGATAAGTTTGAAACAGCTTCCCCTCAGAATAGGCTATGATTTAGCACAATGTCTCACAACATTGAGGACATGGAACTACATTGTTTCTCCATCAAAGTCCAAGGTCCACTCTCCGCTATGAACATCTCCCTTCAATCAAGATGGTCTACGCAGTAGATTAGGCTAAGGGTTGTAGAGACTCATCATTACACTCGTAACCTTCCTACTCTTGCTTGCTTGGCCACAACTCTTTCATCACTTTCACTCTCTGTAGCACTTGCTTAGTCTTCTTCTCTTCTTCCTCCTCTTTAACTTGAGAACTACTAGGAAAAGGAATCAAAACTTGGTTAACAATAACACAAAGTGTATCACTTACCTTAGGAGGTGTGTCATCCTCCTTCTTTTCTCAAACTGTCACCTCTTCCTATCCTAGCTACTCTTACTCTTCCTTGTTATCTTTTAAGTGCTCCTATTATTGTCACTCTTGATGAAATAAGGTACACCTCCTCCCCTAGTTGCCTATGAATTCTTATAGAAACTTGGACTTCTATATTTTCGACCACATCTGCCAAGTAGCTTAATTGATATTCTAAATTCTTTAAGCTACTCCTTATTTCCTACTAAAATTGAAGAGTGCCCGTCATTAAACTCTTTACAATATCCTCTAAGTACATTCCCTTCATCTTGTTATCTTGATGGTGGAGATGGAGGCAAAGGTTGGAAGTGTGACTAAAATTGGTAGCACATTGGCAAAGAACTTAATCCATACTATTACAGATCCTAAAATATAAGACATATACAAGTAGGGTAACCTGAAAATGAGTAAAACTCATATATTTTAACTTCGTCTTTATCCTTTTTTACTTGATCCACAAAGGATCTAAGATTCACCACTTATTGGTTTAACTTAGAAGTAGAAAGAAAACTAAACTCATCATCAAAATAATGATAATAGGAAATATCATAATTAAAATAGCACTGATAATGAGCCATTATCACTTTAATTACTTCAAATTAGAAAAAGTTGTGAAACAAAAACAAAAAATGATAGGGTGATAAAGATCAATAAAAACAAAAATAAAAAATACAAGAAATAGCTAAAACATAAGCATTAGTTTCCTATCAATGTTACTAAAAATTTGGTGGTGCCTTTCGTGAACTACCAAAAAATAAATACCTAGCTAACCTAACTAATTATGTAATAGGGCAAGTTAGGGTCGATCCTATAGAAAACTGGTAGTGGTTTTTTTAACTATTACTAATATTACGCAAAACAAAAAGATAAAAGAATAACTCTTTGATGTGAAGGAATTGAAATAAACGAAAAGACAACTATCAAAATTAAAGTGAATAAAATAAGAAAGCAAATAACAAGAAATAAATAATAAAATAAAATAATTTGGGCAAAAGATATTACCTGGATTCATCAATTACAATTGATCATAAAAAATATATAAATTGTATTATATCTAAGATACTAACCTATAGACTTAGGTACGACCTTCGTCCTTATTGCTCTAATTTTAGATAAATCTTATAGATGGAAAACATACCCCTAACCATGCGATAACCTAGGGTACAACCTCTAGATTCAAAGGCACAATAGTATTAAAACTAGGGAACAACTAACTTAGGTCATAATCTTACACGTGTGGATTATACAACCTAAAGAATCGAAACTCTAGGCTAAGTTGATTAAGTCTCAATTACAAATTCAATTCGCCTATCGCCACATATGGTAATCACTAATAATAACTACAGATCAAAAGCTCAAACCTAGTAATTAAATTAGAAATTACTAATAAAATGACCAATCATATTAATAATTCTTAATTCATGGCATTTAACCAGAATTCTAATTCAATCCTAGTATGAAATACAAAACTCATAAAACCCAATTTAATTCTCAAAATTATAATTCATTAATCTTTCAAATATCTTCAAACTCAAGGAAAAACTAAGCTAACATACTAAAATTAACAAGAATACAAACTAAAATTAAAGGAAATAGAAGATGAAATGCAGAAAGCATAAGGAAATTAAAGAGAATAAGGCTGGAAAATAAATATAAATTTCTATATTAACAAAAGCACAAGGTTTACCGACTATTCAACAAAACCCAAAGGAAATACATAAGGAAAATAGCATGAAAATAATAAAATAGTAGAGAAAACATAAATAAATCAAAGTTCAACACCTAAAACAACTAAACTAAGAACAAAATCTATAACTAGAAAAGATATGAAGAACAATCCTAAAACCTAAGAAAAAGAAAAAACAAAACATGGCTGCACAAGAGGGAGCCTAAACACTGACAAAAATCCTCCTGTCTTCTACGTATATACGTTCTCATTAAGGTTTAGGATTGGTGATGAAAAGTTAGCTTTGACTTTGATTTAGTGAAAGATAGCATTTCTAGGACTTAAACAACCCTTAAAGATAGCTTTGACTTTGATATTTAAGGGTTGTAAGTCCTAGATATGCTATCTTTTGCTAAATCAAAGGGAAAACTTAACTTTTCATCCCCAAATCAGCCTAAATCTTAATGAGGACACACATATATATATATAAGTAGAAGAGAAGCGTATTTTCATTAGTTTTTAGGCTCCATCTTCTGCAGCTATGTTTTCTTCTTGTTTTCTTAGCTTTTAGGGTTATTTTTATCTCTTTTCTTCTAGTTTTAAATTTTATTCTTAGTTTAGTTGTTTTAAGTGTTGAACTCTAGTTTATTTACGTTTTTTCTAATATTTTATTATTTTCATAATCCACCATTTAAAATTCTGGAAAATGGACTTGAACGGTGGTTTCGCTGACTTAAACAACTTCGTTCAACTTCTGCAAAAATCGTTGTTTAGGCCCCTATCAACTATTCCTTTGCCCAATTTTACTTCAATTCTTCTTCAAACTTGATCTTTTCAATTTATATTTATGTCCTAAGGTCAAATCTACATGCAATCTCAAAAGGAAGACAAATTAAGTATTTAAACATTAAAATAAGGGTAAAATCACATTGAAACACATATGGAAATACCTTAATATATATCCCTATCAGTTTAACACTTAAGGGGGGCAGAACACAATGAGTATCATTCTCAAATCTTGTAAACTATACCCTATCAATTAGCTAAAGGGTTTAGGTCATTGTCATGTTTTTTCTTTTTTGAGTGATTTCTAATAATTAAATTTCTATAACCATTAATTAATGTAAGAAAATCATTACATTATTTTTAAATTAAAAAACAGTATAAAAACTTAACCTCCTTCCTCTTATATGCCTTTTGGGGACCAATAATTAGTCCATCAAGTGTTTAGATTAAGTTTCCAAACTCAATATTTTCCTTTATCTTTTTTTAATATTTTAATCCCCTTAGTTTTTGTCATTTTAATCATCTAACTAATTAACTTCAATTCTTATATTTCAAGTTTTATCACTAGGATAATCTTAAAAATCTTAGATAGTTAAAATCGAATAAGACCCTCAACAAACTTTAAGATTAATCCTCATGATTATCATTTTTATTATTTATTACTTTTTTTTTCTATAGATGTTGTTGATAGACTGTTTTTGGGGTTTATAATTGTTATTCTAACTCAATATGTAGTTTGCCTAGATGAATAATTTATTTGTCTAGCATTAATTTGTTTCTTTGAGATTAATAAATCATGAATAAAACTGTATATCCCTATGCACTTTAATGGTTTTTATAATTATTTTGTAGATAGGATTATTTTCTATTTTATTATTGTAAATTTGCATTGTTCACAACTTTAGTTTTACCAATTATGTTTTCTTTTTATGTGTTTTTACCATATGTAGAGTATTTAAACTTCATCATTTTTTAGATTTTTTAAATCATAATTAAATAGTTGGAATGTATATTATGTTTTGTGGAATTCGAGTTCATATGCATATTCATATATCTCTAACTTTTTTTTAGTTAAAATTATGTTGACTTTTTTTTTAGCCTTAAAGTCTCAATTAGATTTTATTATTACATGTTAAAGCCCCATTAAGATTAACCCAGTTAGTGTTAGTTGACTGAGTTTTAGAAATAAAAAAAGGATAATTAGGCCTTTCAAGTTTAATGATAGATTTATTATCTTGTGAGGTGCTTTAGGCCTAAATATTTTCACTCATTGTCTCATTTATCAAAGGAAGGTGACATTAAGCCTAAGTCCATTCACAATAACCTTTGAAATCCCAACCAAGTCCAAATTCAAGAAGATGTTAGTTACAAGCTTAAAGCCTAACTCTTATATGATTATATGCCATTTAATGTTATAAAAATTTTATTTTTTAAGCTTTAATAAAAAATTTTATTTTGAGAAATTCCTATTTTAAGATAACTATTTTGAAATTTAGTTTGAATAAGCCCAAGCCTAAGTGTAATTTTGAAAATAAATTGGACTATACATTTATTATGAATGCAATGCAAAAGTCTACATCAATGAAGAACCTTTTACTATTAGCATTTTGATATGTGATTGTGTAATCCAATAGAAGTAATATGTGGAAAGAGAAACATCAAGGCTTAAAGGAATAATACTAAAATCATTAAAAAAATTTAGAAAACCAAATCAAGTTTTCTAAAAGAAAAAAAAGGAAATGCAGTAAAAACCCCATCTGTAATAGTCAAAATTGCACAAAGGTAAAACTAATAAAAATAAAGTAAATTAATTCGTACCCTCCTATAGTTTTGAATTTTTCACTTCACCTCGTTTACTTTGGAAATGATAAAACACCCCTTTAAACTTAATGGAATTTCACTGTACCACCTTGCCATTAACTGGTTCCAATTCACTAAAAAAGAGCTAATTTGGCATATAATGTGGCTAAGATTTGATAAGGTGTGTGATTTGGTGTCTGATATGGCATAACCTAGATTAGCATGGGCTATAGTGAAGGTTTCTTGAAAGCTTAATAGGTAAAGACAAAAGTGAACAATCCACAGAGGTTGGGTGTAATTTACTCTTATATATTTAGTGTTATTGGACCAAGTGAGGTTTTAACATATAATTTTGATAGTAACAAAGCATGTTACTACTAATGTCTCTTATTCCTATTGATATTAATAAGCTATTAAATGAAAGATCAGGTTTAATGGTAAGAGAAATTTAAAGGAAGAATAAAATGAAAAAGGTAGAGCATATTTGCTATTAAATTGAAGATCAAGTTTACAAATGAAGGATGAGATCAAGATTAATATAGCTAAGATTAAATAGGTTAATCTTTATAATTTTGAATGTAAATCATGTCTTCGTCATTTCAATATTTTAAGGGCTCAATTATTACACGATCATTTACACTTAGGTAAGTTGCATGTAATGTCTCATAATTAAGAGGAAAATTGAGAAATTTTTTATGAAAAACCTTCTTAAAGCATTAAAATACTTTGGAAATCTTTTTTAAATATGATTAAGTGTTATTGAAAACTATTCAACCAATGATATGGTTTTATACCGGTCAACCAATATGCTAAGTGGTAGATTAGTAATTGAAACAATAGGTTGAAATTTTTCTAGTGGTTAAAAAGTACATAAAATTAGGCCTTTTAATGAGTAAAATGGCTTACATTGGTCAACTAATGCATGTAAGTAGTCAATCAATATAGATAAAAATGTAATTTGTTTGTTCGACTACTCAATAGATTAGTCGATTAGTTAGGGGAATTAGTTGACCAATGTGCTCAACTGGTCAACCAATATCCCCAACTAATCGACCAATGTGACCATATTAGTCAACTAGTAACAGCTAATTTTTATTTTTAGTAGACTAGAATTTATGTCTAATGGAAGTTTAAGATAGACTAATGAATAGATCAAACTAATAAGCTTTTTTTTAGTGCTCTAAGGCTATAAATACATGCTCTTAAGATAATTAAAGAATTTTTAAGTGGATGAGAAATGTTGTGGAGCATTAAAGAACTTAAGGAGTTACATTTGTGACTAGCTGCTACATTCATTTATTATTATTAAGTTTTTAAGCCCTAGAACATTAGTGTTAGTAAGCTTGATATCCTCATTTATGCAATATCTTAAGGGTATTGTTGATTGGTTAAATTGATTAGTTACTCTTCACCAATAGAAAGAAGATTGTAAAGGTTTATGTAAGGTTTCTCTTCAACTTGAAACAAGATTATATAAGATTTTTCTTCATCTTTAAAGAAGGTTGGTAAAAAAAAAAGGTTTACTCTCCACCTGTCAAAAGGAATATTCTAGTGAATTTCCAAAGTTACTGAGAGTATGGACATAGGCAAGGCTTAGTTGCTGAACCACTATAAATCGATTTACAATCTATCTATCCTTCACTCTTTTATTTTATAAGATTGTGTGATTATGATTGAATTATAATGATATCTTTAACAACACATTAGTATTAAATTAAGGTGATTTTTTAAAGTAGTAAGAACTTAGTAAAATTTTAATTATACCTAATTTACCCTATCATCTTAGAAGCCATAGGGACTAAAAGGTGGCATCAAAGTTAGAACTTAAACATTGCATAAATCTCTAATGAAACTTTAAATAAAGATCATTATATATGGATAGTCTCCTCATCTTTAAAGGTGAAAATTATATATATTGGAAAATTATGATGAAACATTTCCTTACACTAGATCTTTGTTAAATTATAGAGAACAGGCCTTATATTCTAGAAAAAAACAATAATTGTAGATAAAGTTGACAATAAAACACAATATATGTAAGTGAATAGAGTGATAATGGTAAGAGACTTATTCAACTTAATAGTAAAAGTTGTACACATTTTGTTTTGTAAATTAAGAAGAAATCAATTCAATAAAGTCTCTATGTGGGAATTATCTCATGAGAATTGACATATAATGGAGGTCACATGTGAAATCACTAATTAAGTTAAAGAGGGCATAGTAAGCATGCTTGTGTATCAATATGAATTTTTTTATATGAACTATAATGAATCAATTTTTAATATATTTGCTCACTTCATTTATATTGTTAATTCTCTTAAAGTTTTTTATCAGACTTACACTAATATTGAGTTAGTAAGAGAATTACTTAAATCTCTACTAAAAGTTTAAGATGAAAATGTGACAGCCATACAAAAAGCTAAAAATTTAAACATTTTACCATTAGAAGAGTTAGTTGAATAATTCCTCACCTATGATACGTTTATTAATTAATTGTATAAAGGGGAAGTGGCTCCAATAAAAAGAGGTATATGACATGTTGTTTTATGGAAATTATAGACATGTTGAGAGATTTTGTTTTGTGAAATAAAGGTTCTTAAGAAAACCTCCCAAGGACCCAAACTTGTATAAATACTAAGAACATATTGATTTATTTGCCTTATAGGTCAATATTTAGTGGCATCAAGTGGTTATCAAATGATTCAATAATGGTATCTCTATCAATTAATTTCAAAATCAAAATCACCACGAGCCCTTATATGGACCACACAAGCATGTTGTTGAACCAAGTGAGGAAGAAAAAAACGTAACCATTGGTGGTATATAAAGGAGGTATACACTTTCTTTGATATTGATAACATTTGAGAATATCGATTTAGCATACATATTTTGGATAAAAATCATTGTTGCATATACTTAGGAGGAGAAGGATATATGACCTTCAAAATGAATATATGAGAATTTGAAAACTTGCCATTTGATTTCATAAATGCCTTATATGAACTATTTTCTTATATGATAGAGTTTTGAATAGAGGAAGGAACTTATTTAGTTCTTCTTTATTACTTGTAGACCTACATATCATATAATCTTTTTATTATTGACAAAAATCGGGAGAAGTGATATTAGATGTCTTTGTAGAAGGGTTATAGTCATTTGAATGTTGTTTATGATATCTAGATCTTTCCATGCTTTAGATTGTTTTAATCACTTAAGCATGTCATTATCCATTAATTAAAAATGATAGATTTTTCATAATTAGGAAAGAATTGAGAATAATTGGTGGAAACTCTTTTTTAATCTAATAACTATTTAAAAATTTCTTATATTTGGGTAGATTTATTTTTTATGATTCCAAAAAGGGGAAGAGAATGGTAATATTAAAACTTAATCATTTCATGATACATGAATTAATGAAGAGTATGCATATTGCTTTAGAATAAGGAGAACTTATTCAATGTCATACATTTACATTCATTTTCTTCAATTCCACTAAATGTTTTGTCATCATCAAAAATAGAGATATTATTGGATCAAGTAGGGTTCTAACATATAGTTTTAATTATAACAAAATATGTTACTACTAATTTCATCTATTGTTTATGAAACTAGTAAGATATTATGTAAAAAATCAAGTTCAATGGAAGAAGAAAGTTAAAAGAGGAATAAAATGGAACAAATGAACTAAAGATCAAGTTTACAAATGAGAGATGAGATCAAGATCAAGATATCTAAGGTTGAATATGTTAATCCTTGTAATCTTGAATGTAAATCTTGTCTTTATCATTTTAATGCTTAAGGGTCACAATTATTATGTTATCACCTACATTTAGGTATATTGCATACAATGTTTCACAATGGAGAGAAAATTTAAGATTTTTTTAAATAAAACCTTTTTAACCTATTAAAATACTTTAAGGAAACTTTTAAATGTATTTGAATCAAGTTTTTTTTAATGAATTAGTTATGAAAGTTTTAAAAAATTAGGAAAATATTTGAAAATTGTTTTGAAGTGTATTAAGCTCTAACTACACCAAAAATATAAACTCATTTTTACTAATCTTAAAGATCTTTCATTTTCTTTCCTTTCTTCCTTCTCTTTCTTAAAAACTCATTCCTTCTCCAATAACTCTATCTAGAAATGGCAGTAAGTGTGTTCAAAATAAGGCTCGAGTTAGCTAGGGTTACTCCATCATTAATTGAAATTGTATTTTAGTTCTTGACATTAAGGCCCCACATGTTACAAGTTGAGACCTAGCAAGTTGGACAAAAAGGTAAAATTGAACGAGTATGAAAACATTCCAAATATATTGGTGAAATCTTGATAACCCATCAAAACCCTACCTCTAAGAAAATCAAATCATCATGAAGGACTATGGGCCTATGTTTCTAGATGCTTTAATCAAAATTAAGAATAAGATTGACCCATCTCCCATTTTCTAACAATTATGATGTGAAGGAATTTGTAGTCTATCATACTTCTTGTGCGAAATTCTTCTAAGACTTTGAGACTATTATTATTGAAAAGGGGTATGAGGGAAACTTTGTCCATCACTAACTATAAGTGAAAACTTAGTTTTTTGAACTATTAATTTGGATTATTATAGGGTTTCTTAGTTTCATTAAAGAAAATAAGGCAAAACCTGTAACATAGTTTAAATATATGCATGAAAGTGGATTAGTAATAGCCGCAATGAATATACAAATAAGCAACTTGAAGCCATAAATGATGATTTCTAGCTCTACTACTACTATATTA
>JAOXYD010098483.1:0-11797 GCA_028565735.1 Pinacopodium congolense | reverse complement strand
ATCCATCTTTAATCCATTCAGGTCATTAAAGAACAAATTCCTAACCAATTTTATCCATAAAGACAACTTCTTTTATCAAATTAAGTTATTCTACTTAACTTGAATGTTTTGAAGTTGTTTAGTAATTCTTATTTATGATTTTATTCAATTGAGATTCTCCAGATAATTGTGATCAAATTTACCTTATTACTTGCAATTTTAGAAAAGTATTCCCGTGGGAATTATACTTAGATCTTAAATCTACCTCTACTTTATTACTTGAAACTGATGCACTTGCCATCAGTGTTAATTTGAATTAAGTGGAGAAAAGTGTGATAAAAGAATATTAATTTGGAATTAACTTGAGTGAATTTGAATTTATAGAAACCAACCGTCATTACACATAAATAGGAATAAGCATTATTAAAGCTAGCATCCTGAACTAACTCCTCTTCATACCTCGTATAAAGTTCTCTTAACTTTTTGTCTTGATATTATTGAAGGCTAGACAATTATGTACTGATGATAATTTTCATATAAGTTACAAATTCAAGAGAGCTATATAAAAAGAATCAAATTTAGTAATAAAGTGCGATTTATGATTATTAGTTGTTGAACTAAAGAAAGTTCGATTCATGTATTTTGATAATGATAAAATATTCATTTTACTAATGTTTTAGTTTTGATATGTTAGAAGGACAGGAAAATGCAAAAAGTGTAAAAACATGTGTTGGAGCATAAAGTAGAAGAGCATCCATGAAAAAAATGTACATGGAGTAAACATTGAAGAGTTAAAATGAAGATCAAGACAATGAATATCAAGTTTGATTAGCTTAGGATTAATGTTCAGTATGTTAATCAATGTTTAAAAAAGACTCACATTTTCATGTTATATTTACATGAACATATACATATAGGTTTTGAATTAATGTTTTTGTGATTAATTGAATTTTATTATAGCATTGACATATTAGGAATTGTCTTAGAATGTTTCATTGGCATGAAATTGCATAATCCAATGGTAACGTGATCAATTGAGTTAATAAATATCTTTTGATGAGTCTAAGTATTTTGTACTATTACTTGAAGATGTTTAAGAATTTTTTATTATGTTTGAGTCATTTTATGATATGAATTTTGGTTTTGAGGCATTTATGAATTGGTTTAAAGTTGATTTAAAAAAAAAAGGTTTCAAAGCTTTGTTAAATCTATTATAAATAGACATTTTGTGTTTTTATTCTTAATTTATATGTCTTGGTGCCAAACGTCGCTCATGGAATGATTTAAAACATTGTTGAACTTATATTTGAAGTTAGGAAATTATTTGAAAAGTTTTGAATTTGGTTTGGATTATTTTATGCATTTCTGGTTAATTAACAATGGGTCACAACGATTGTTGCATTTAATCAACGGCATTGTTGAAGTTTGGTGACTACAATGGTGATTAGTCATGAAGAATACCGGCGCCATTGATAAACCTAGAATCCATCATTGATGTCTAATGACTACTTTTTACTTTTGATCTTTAACTAATTTTTATATACCCAACGACTAGTTTTTATTACTAATGGCTCTATTCCCTTCTTAATCCTGTGTGTATGCGTCTATATCTGTGTGTTCTAAAACTCTTATTTGATTACTAATGCAATTTTGAGAGAAAAATAAGATCAAAAAGTGATTATACTCAAGTTTTTTAGTGTTCTTGAGTTGCATAATTTAATTCCTCTTATTTCAAGCTTTATTTTCTTTTCTTTTCTTTTTTTTCTTTAAGCAATTGTTCTAGAGTTTTTTAACTCCCAGGAAGTTGTTTAATTTTTTTTTTGATTTTATATGGCTTAAACATGTTTGTTTTTTTTATTGAAACTGAAATACTACGTGTCATTTTTATAGTTCTTGATATGTTCTTGATTCAATCCTTTGATTACATGCTTAAAATTCATTTTTATTGTTAAAATCTATTTTTTATTAATTGATTAAGGTTCCAAATCATGTTAATTGTGTTCATTTTGAATTATCAAAAATGTTTTCATTGAACGGGTTTCATTGATACACCACTAAAAGTGCAATTAGTTACTTACTTTGGGGGTCTACTTATGTTGGTTGTTGATATTGTTAAAGGCTGCTCTTTGCCATTAAATAGAATTAATAGGTTACTCTAGATCTGTGAAAAACAAGATTTAAGTTACTTTGATTATTAGATGTGAATTTGTTTTGATTTATATTATGTGTAAACATTAGAGAATGCATTGTTTTTTATATTGCATAATTTGCATTCTGAGCCCCTTTAAACATTGTTTTTGATCAAGCCTTTATTGAATTGTGTAATCTTGAATTGAGGTTTATAGAGCTTGAATTTAAGGGCTAACTTGTGAGTTGAATTTTTTGTTGTCCTAAAGGGTTACTCTTCATCAACTTAAGTAAGAATGTATTGAATTCTTCTTAGATCTTTGTTAAACAAGATTGTAAGGTTTCTTTTGACCCACTATTAAATAATATTGTAGGGCTCTTCACCCTCTTTTTAAGAAGAAAGATTTTATAGGTTACTCTTTACCTCCTTTGTGGAAAGACGAAGTTACAAGGGTTACTATTCACCCTAAGAAAGATTGACAATGTTGAAACTCCAACATCAAGTGTGTTGGGAGATGATTAGGCCTAAATGGTTTGACCAAACCATTATAAATTCTTGTGTACTCTTATTTCCTTTTATCTCTTTAGTTTATGCATTATTGTGCTTGAATTATAATTAATTGAATTTGATCAATATTTAGAAAAGCATAAGATTTCATATAGGTCGAATTTTTTTTTAGTGACTGTATTTAGTTAAAATTGTTTTAGGTCACTTAAGTTGTTTAATTTAGTAAGAAATTTTTAAATATCCAATTCACTCTCCTCCTGTTAAATTCCACAAAGAAAAGGAAGAAATTGTAGAATGAAGAGGAAGAAATACAAAACGTGTGCCTTGTAAGTTTTGTGGATGAAGCTCTATCTTCATTAAATGCTAAAAAATAAGAAAATAAGGTAACTTCCAGCTCTCAATCTATGATGAAAACGATATTGATTGTAGTGATAATGACTTGTTTTATGATAAGCTAATTAAATGCCTTAGGATTGTGAAATTGAAAAGGAGGGAACTTTCTTCCAAGCATAGAGAGGCAATAAAGAAATTGAATAATTGCATGCTAGAAAATGATAGGTAGATGAATGAGAATGAACAATTGAAGAATGGGATGCATGAAATACTAGAAGATAGGAATGCATGCACATTAGAAATAGAAAGATTAAAGAATTAAATGCATGTCATATTAGAAACAAAGAGTGTGGTTGTTGATAAGCATGATGAGCATAAACTAGTGCATAAATAAGGCATTCAAGAAATAGATCAATGACCTTAAAGAATCTTTGTCTAAATACATAAAAGGAAAAGAAAAATTACAATGCATATTAGGAGCCTACAATAATTCCTATGATAAATAAGGTTTAGGTTTTGTTCATGGAAATGGTTCCAATGATACAAATTATTTTTGTAAAAGGGAAGAATTTAGAAGATGAGATTATTCCTAAGCCTTCATTAAAGAATGTTGCATCTTCAAATAACTACGAAAAAAAAATCATGCATTCATGTATGCATCTAAGAGAAGAACTAGAAAGGTTATGCATGTTATCAAAAATAGGCATAATTTCCTTAGCAATGCTCAAACTCACAATTATACATTTTGGTCTTAAAAAGAGTAAAGAGATCTAAAACATTCCCATACTTCTCATTTGCATGCTTAAAATTCTAAAGGCATGTTTTAATCATTTCCTAGATCCCATTCTCATCAAGAGAGAATATTTAGTAATAAAAGACCTAGAAATAGATATAATGCATTTAGGCCTCATTATAAGCAAAATGAGAAGGTAAATGTGCATGCACCATACGTGAATACGTCTAATGATAGAAGCACAACCTTATTATCATCAAGAAAGAGCATATAGTATTAAAGGATCTAGAAATGCAAATAGGTATAATATTAAGCCATTTATTAGACAATTTCGATCAACTCACGCAATTTCACCCTATAAGCATTCACGTCTATCTAGAAACATCCCATATCCTCATTCTAGGTAAAGGAACTTATTTCATTCATATCCTAGGCATAAAATTCATCAAACAAGAACATTTAAGAATGTTAAACCTAGAAGTGTATTCAAACCTCATGTTGGTCATAATGGTATGATTTATTTTCATATCCCTTAAATACACAAGCATAATTCTAGACAAGTTTATTTTAATAGGAGAAATGTATTTTTTTTATCAAGATTATAGGTTTCATGATTATATGCACAATATTCCATATTTTTTAATTTTTGTGGGAAAATTAGGCATGTAGAAAAGTTTTGTTTTATTAAATATAAGATGTTTAGAAACCTTCACAAATGTGGGTTGAGAAATTTTTTAAGGCTAACCCACAAAGACCCAAGCTTATGTGCATACCTAGAATCCTTTAGATTTTTTATTTTCTAGGTCAACATTCATTGGTACCAAAAAAAAAAGTGTCAAGCTAGGAAGCAAAAAAAAAGATGGTATCTCCAACATTTTGGTGGAATATGAAAACTCACTATGAAGGCCTCACATAAGCTTACCAAGTAATATTGTTGAACCAAGTAAAGAGTAAAAAATTTGGTATCTAAAGGTGACGTAAATAGATGTACTTCTATCTTACTAGAAGCCGACCCATTAACTACCTTCTTACTTTTTGAAACTGAATTAGTTGACACCATTTACTTAAAAAAATAGATTTTTTATGACATTTTCCACCTACCTTCATTACTTCCATAAAAAATTTCCAATCTCGTTTTGCTAAAGAACGAGAAATCTTTTTAAAAGTCTTTAGCAATTGCCTATTTTTTAATAATCAAGGAAACCTTATTACTCAGCGATTTGCATTTATTCGAATGGGAATTAGCAACGGTCAAGTCCCAAAAATTGATAAAGCACCTACTTATGAAATTACACCAGAATTACTTAAAACCTTCAATATAAACTGTCTTGAAGGAATCTTTGTAAGTATTCAAAAAATCACCAAAGGAGCATTATACCGAATTACATATAAAGGCAACAATATTATGAAAATGTCTACATTCAAGACTCCTATTCCTGAGCACACGTTAATACTGAAGAACCAGTTTGAAGAACCTTTACTCAAGCTCAATGGAATCTGTGAACAATTCTTTGCTGACACGAAACGATGAATATGTCAACAACTACAAACATATCAAAATCACAAGTGTCACTTTTGTGATGAAAGCACAAGCATTCTATTATCTCCATCATCCGACGTGGAACCCATTATAAAAGAGAACCCATTGTTGAGCTTAAAGTATTTCAATTATATAAAAGCATTACAATTATGTAGCGTTATCTGTGCACTTGTACATCTTTAAATGCTTTTCTTTTATTTTTTGTATGTAAAGTAAATATTCTTCAACATTTTCAGGAATCTCTACTATTTACCTTTTCTCTTTCTTTGCTTTCACGAAATGGGGTTTTGTCCTTCATATTCTTGGCTCTCCTATATAATGTAAGGTTTGGTTTTTGGGAGAGGCATCACTCAACTAAAAAAAATAAACACTCTCTTATCTTCTTTCCATGACTCTCTTGTCCTGTTAAAAGCCTAGGTGTGGTGTCTGTTGGATATTTAGAGTCATTAAACCTTAAAGCAAGTATGCATTTTCAATTATCATTTCATTAAGTCAGTATGCTTCCCTTAAATACTCCTACTTGTTATTGTTCTACACTATATTTTAAACCTACAAAATTTTATTTTTCTATGTGTATTAATTATACTAAGTGTGCAGTATGTATTGAACTCGCACAAAACATTATACAAGTTCTTCACTCACATCGATTATCTAATTCTCTTATTATAAAATTATATCAATCTTTTGTTAAAGATCTCATTTACTAATTGTTCTTTTCCTTCATCACTATTTTTTCTATGTCTTAACGCTTTACCCTTATCAATTGAAGACAAACATAATATTCTCCTCCTGATAATTAATGCCAAATTATTTCTGTCCTGAATGTAATCAATATGATCTTTATTATAATAATATTGCTCAACGTATCGAACTTTTATATCAATGTTTTCAGAATGTTACTACTCAATTAAGACAAACAAAACATAACCCACATAATTCTATTTTTCAAATACTTACAAAACAACTACAAAATATTGAAGGTATGCCTAACCAAATTAGCAACGAAATTAACACTCTTATTCATGATTCTACTAGTCATTATTTTACTCATCTTTAAAAATGTTCGCTAGCCAAGTTTTAAAATAGAAACTTAAGCATTTACGAAATAATAAAAAATATTGGATAAGAAAATGTTTTTTATTACAAGTTATTTTACAAACTCATCAATTAAATGAACTTTATTTATTACCTCAACAAATTCAGTTTATTAATCAAAGACATTTTATTCTTCGATATAAAATCTATACGATGAACACCTAAATTAAAGTTAAAAGTTAGGTTTCATGTGCTTAAGGGAAGCTATTGCATAATAAAGTGACATGATTTTTTTTATTTGATACATTGTATTAAATTCGTTGCATATTTTAGAAATGAAGTTTTATATAAGTTTAAAAAGAATGTTATTTTCAATTTGAATTAGAACATATTACTTGATAATATTTTTCAATTGGTATGAGAAATTGAGTATGATTTTTGAAATTGGTATCATGTTTTATAAGTGGTGGGTCTATCGTAGACCACCAAATAATAAATTTACCTAACTAACCTAAGTAACTATGTAGTAGGGCAAGTCAAGGTAGATCCCACAGACTGTTTGCGTTTTCAAACTATTCCTACTATTGCCTAAAAGAAAAAGAACAGAAAAGAAAATAATTAAATGCAAAGGAATTAGGAGCCAACTAACCAAATTAAAGAAAAATAATAATAACACAGCAAGACAAGAAACAAATAATAAAAAAAAATATGGGCAGAAGGTATCTTCTAGATTCATGAATTATAATAAATCATCAAAATCCTAAAGATGGTGTTATACCTAGGATGCTAGCCTATAAACGTAAACAAGCTCTTACATCCTAAGTTCTTCTAATTTTAGATAATTCTTATATGATAGAAAACTTACCCCTAACTGTACGACAACGCAGAACAAGCTCTCTAGATTTAGTGGCGTAATAGCATTAAAAAATAGAGAATGACTAACTTAAGTCATAATCTCATAAGCTTGGATTATATAACATAGATAATTGAAATTCTAAGCTAAGTGATTAAGTTTACCTACAAAATCAATTAGCCTATCTCCACTTATGGATTTCACTAATAACAATTATAGATCAAAAGCTAAATCTTAGCAATTAAATTAGAAATTGCACCTAGGATGGCCAGTCCTATGAATTAATTTCTAATTCATGGCATGAATTTTGAATTTCAATTCAATCTTAACAAAAATCACAATGCCCATTAAAGACCCATTCTAATTCTCACAATTATAATCCATAAATCCATTAAATACCTTCAAGACCACTTAAAACTAAACTAACATAACATAAATAAACAAAACTCAATGTAAAATTAACAAAAAGAAAAGAAAATATATGCAAAAATCATAAAGCAAATAAGAGAAATAAGGTTGAAAAGTTAAAGAAACAACATTATGTTAATGAAAACTAAGCATTCCATACATATTTAACAAAATCCAAATGAAATAACAATACAAATTGAACAAAATAGAAATATAGCAGTAGAAATACAAAGAAAACCAAGATTCAACACTTAAACTATTTAATCTAAGGTTTGAACATAAAAAGAGATGAAAAGAACAACAAAAACACACTAAAACCTAAGGAAAATACAAGGAAGTTGAAAGACTGCCCAAGTGGAGTCAAAAGTGATGAATTTGTTACATTTTTTCCCCTTTCATATGTCCTCTATAGGTTTGAGACAATTTGGGAGTAGTTTGGTTAAGTTTTCCAACTTTAAAAATAAAAAAAATGATGTTGTTTTACAAATTTCGTTTAAGTCCCATAAATTGACAACTTCTACCCCTTTATGCCTTTCTACTATAACTCCTTTTGTACACCTCCAACGGCCATGAAATTTGGTATGTATATTTTTCACATGTTGTTCTTACACTTATTAAATTTTATAATGATCTAAGCTCTAAACGTGCATCTAATGCATCACCAAATTCACCTATACCAAATCTGATGTTTCGCTGAGCTTGTCTTATTCTTTTCTTTGTCCACTCTTCATGGCTTGTCTCATGGCTTTGAAATTTGATGTGGAAACTCATAACATGATGCTTTAAGTACTAAAATTTATTACAAATTTCTTCTAATTCTATTTTTGCTCCAATTATACTCAAAACTTGGCGCTTTTAACTTGAATGTGTGTCCATAGGTCAAATCTACATGTAAACTCAAAAGGAATACAAATCAAGTATTTAAACATAAAAATAGGGATAAAATGACATTGAAATATGTATAGAAATTCTATAAATTGTATCCATATCAATAAGTGATAGGGTTCTTGAAATTAGCATATGTGTTAATGTTCATTTTTACAAGTACTTTCTCTTTATGTGATTAAATATTTTGAAATGAACAAATTTAGGGGGAGTCCATCATTTTTTATGAAATTAAAATTTTCATGTACGAAAAATTATTTTGGAATTATATTCATGCTTATGTTTTGCCTTCAAGGCATAATGTCGCATATTATATGAAATGTGTTTTGAATTCATAATAGGTATATATGGATGAATACGTCTTTTTCTTTCATAACATGTATTTTTTATACAAAATATGCATATACATGTGTTTTTTATATGAAACATGTATAATATGTGCTTTGGTGCATAAAGATACATAATAAGTGTTTTTTTATGTACTTTATGCATAATGTAGGAAAATATGTATTTTTAGGCATAATATGTGAGGTTTGTAATTTTCAGCAAATTATGTGCTTTTAATGCATAATATATGATTTACATGCAAAATATGCATAAATTTGTATTTTTTTAAGTGAAATATGAATAATGACTATTTTAATACAAAATTTGCATAATATGTTTTTTTTCAAGTATAATGACACATAACATGCACGTTGTGATGTATTTAGTCCCTTTTCATTCTTTATAGTTCTATAATGCATCATTGTATACATTTAGGAGGAGTATAATATACAATCAGTATATCAAAATGAATGAATTAAGGAAGAGTAAGTTTTAGGAATTAGTTACATTTGGTATTCTTCTTGATGATGTCAAAAAGGGGGGGAAAGTACTGTTATATTAAGGAATAATATGAGGTTTAAGTATAGAGTAGGAGAAACATATTAGTTTATAATACATAAAGCATTTACATAAAATTTTTTATAGATATGTATTTTTTGCTCATAATATCACAAATTGTCATAATCAAAAAGAGGGAAATTTTTTAACAAAATGTGGTTCCAATCATGTGTTTTGACGATAATAAAAACCTTCTTTTTACTAATGCTTTAGTTTTGATGCACTTAAGATATAGGAAAATGCAAAAAGTGCAAAAATATGTATTGGAGCATAAAGTAGAAGAGCATCAATGGTAAAAGAAGCAAGCGTTGAAGACTTGAAGTGAAGATCTAGATAATGAAGATCAAGTTTTATTAGCTTATGATTATAGTTTAGTATGTAAGTTTGTTTGATCTTAATCAACGCTTGAAAAGGGTTCACATTTGCATGTCATATTTTCATGAACATTTGCATATAGGTTTTCAGTAAATATATCTTTTTAATTATTTGAATTTGATTATGGCATTGACAATTGTCTTAGAATGCTTAATTAACTTGAAATTGCATAATTAAGAGATAATGTGATGAATTGTGTTAATGTATGCCTTTTGATAAGTCTAAGTGTTTTTTTATATTGCTTAAAGATGTTTAAGTATGTTTGCATGTGTTTAAATCATTTTATGATGTGAATTTGGGTTTTAAGACGTTTATGAATTGGTTCAAAGTTGATTTTAAACAAAGTTTCAAAGTTTTTTTTTAATTTTTCATAGTCAAAGATATTTTTGTGTTTTTATTCTTAATTTATATTTCTTGGTGTCAAACATTACTCATGAATGATTTAAAACATTGTTGCAACTATATTTAAAGTTAGGAAATTGTTTGGAAAGTTTGAATTTGGTTTGGATCATTTTTAAGCATTTTTAAGTGATTAACAATAGGTCATAATGGCTGTTGCATTCGATCAACGACGTCATTGTAGTTTAGTGACTATAACAGCAAATGATCACGAAGAACAACGTCATTGATAAACCCATAAACTACTGTTGATGTCTAGCGACTAGTTTTTACTTATGGTCTTTAATATACTTTTGTACACCCAACAGCTAGTTTTTATAACTAATGACTCTATTCCCTTCTTAAGCCTATATGTGTGCTAAAGGTTTTTTTTTTCAATTTCTAATGCCATTTTGAAAGAGAAACAACATAAAAAAATGATTATACTCAAGTTTTTTAAAGTTCTTAAGCTTCCTTACTTAATCCTCTTATTTCAAGTTTTTTTTTTGTTGCTTTAATAAGCTGTTCTAGAGTTT
Source organism: Pinacopodium congolense (assembly GCA_028565735.1). Classification (NCBI taxonomy): domain Eukaryota; kingdom Viridiplantae; phylum Streptophyta; class Magnoliopsida; order Malpighiales; family Erythroxylaceae; genus Pinacopodium; species Pinacopodium congolense. The sequence goes on along the minus strand of JAOXYD010098483.1, from coordinate 1,222 downwards.
TTAAACTCTCAAGAAGTTGTTTGACTTATTTTATAAGGCTTAAACACGTTTGTTTATGGGTAAAAGTTGAAATATTATCATTTTGACATTTATTATTCTATATTTCAGGCTCTAGTTTTGTTTTTATTGTTGAAATCTATTTTTTATTAATTGATCAAGGTTCTATAAGGGTTTTTATGTTGATTATGTGCATTTTTAAAAGAAATCATTTATTCTTGAGCTAGAACATAAACACTACATAAATTGATAACTCTTGTATTCTGTTGAATTAATCTTGTTTTTAGATGCACTAATCTTTTTTTTTTTTTGTTGCATCAATTAAATTTTTAATGATATGTTAAGGAGTTAGGGGACTTGATTTTTTTTTTTAAAATTGCTTGAACGTTTTCATTGAATTAACTTCATTAATACATCATTAAAGTTGCGATTGTGTTTGTTTTTGATATTTTTTAAAACTACTCTTTTCCATTAAAATAGTGTTAGTAGACTACTCTTGTCCTGTGATAAAAATATTTGAATTACTTTCATTATTAAATGTAAATTTGTATTGATTTATGCTATGTATGAGTATTAGGAAATAAATTGATTTTAATATTGCATAATCTACATTGTGAGCCCCTTTAAACATTGTTTTTTACCAAGATTTTGTTGAATTATGTAAGCTTTAATTGAGGTTTTAGGAGCTTAAATTTGGGGGAAAAATTTTGTGACATTAAATTGTTGAATTTTTTATTGTCACTAAAGGATTACTCTTCACCCACTTAAATAAGATTGCATTGAGTTCCTCTTGACCCTTTGTTAAACAAGATTGTAGGGTTTCTTTTAACTCATTGATAAACATCCTAGAAACATACTATGAAAACACACTTAAACAAAACCATTACAGTCCATCAATTAGTTTTCAAAGAGACCAAGTGCATGCAATCTTTCAAACTTCGACAACTTAAATATCAAGCTACTACACACATCATAATCTTTCATCAGTACACATAAACAAGCTCAGCTTATGATACCATTGATCAAAGGTAAGTATAAAACTAAGATGGATTTTCCTCACAATATTCTCTCACTTCACTTAAGTGTTTAAGGGTTGGTATTTCGCTCAAGGCTCTCTCTAAGAGACTACGCTACCATAGGTTTGAAAATTTACCAATTCTCCTCCATGCAGATTACATGATAAATGAATCAAAAAGACTTTTGATTAAGGTTGTAATGGGGTTAG
>JAOXYD010098474.1:0-11797 GCA_028565735.1 Pinacopodium congolense | reverse complement strand
CTTATATTTAAAATCAAATATAAATCATAATTAAAGTCTAACTCTAATTATAATTATAATTTAATTTTAATCAAAATTAAATATCTCATAAATTTATAATTAAGTTCAACTTAATTAAATTTTATTCTCTTCCATTAAACCTATATTTTTGATCCATTAGGTTCCTAATATGTTGTTAATAATCATAAATTATAATTATAATTAATAATTAGAATTTAGATAAATTAAAACTTCTTTTAATTTATCTTTAATTCTCTAATTAAACAATTTATGATTATAAATAAACATTGACATCTATTAACATGTCATGACCGTATAAATATTAGGAATGTCAAAGTGGTTTGACGAACCTGTCCATGCATGGCTATAATAAATATATTTTATTCTTTCATCATACAATGTTGTAATTGGAATTAAAGCATGGAATTAGTGTTTACTCCATTTAATCAAATAATATTTGTTCTTGCTAATTAGTAAATGATTTATGATTGATATATGAAAACTCCTTTTCAAATTTCAATCCACTCTGATAAGAGAATTCCCAAATCATCACTAATCAAGAACCGTAGAATATTCTCCCTAATTACTTTAGAGTGAAGAATCTTGTATCGATTCACATAACTATCTCCCTATAGTTTATAGTACATCTAAGTACTACCGACTGACCCACATATTAAAGTAGTCCATAAGTAGCACTAAAACATAGTAATTCATATATGAGATAACTTTGATAATCTCAAGTCCAAGGATTAATTATACAACCATCATGTTTGAGGAAATCTATAAACACACAAGTAATGTTCTATTTTGGATCCTCAAGATCAGGTCAGTTCAGTGAACTTAATCTCTAATAAGCACCCACAAGTTTGTTAAGTGTCTCTACACTTTAATCTATGAGATCGATTACTTTTTTCATAAGAAAGAAACATAGCGTGTGCTAGTCTAACCGCTTCATCAATATCCTGTCTTGATGAAACTATGACTATGAACATTTTAGGAATAATACAAAATTGCAATTCCAATCTCATAATTATAATCTCATTATAATTTCTAATTGTATGGTAATTATTCCAAGGATTTTATCTTTATAATTAATTATTAAAATAATTGACAAAATACATAAAGATAAAGAATGCCTTTTATTAATAAAATCACAATGTCATACATGTGTCTACAACCAATAAATTGGCTGTAAGGGCATAAACTAACACTTCTCTACCATCAGAAAAATAGGGCCATTATACTTATTACTAAAGTTATTGAAGAGATTAATATGACAAGGTATATCTTTTTTATCAGAGATTGAGTTGATCATCAGAAGAAGAATTAAGCCAAAAATTAAGATACATTTTGGGAAAATAAAACTTCAATAAAAAAAGAAGCAAATGAAAGGCTTTCATGAAAATTCTCGTAGAATTGAGAATGAAGTTTTCATTCTGTACATGCCAGATCATGAATTAGTAACTACATCCAATATGTAAAAAAATCCCAATTGTTTCAAATTTTCTCTTTTTTTTCAGAATGGAATATTTATAAAATCCCTATAAATAGGATCAAACCTTATTCCATGGTATTTACATCTTTTTTATTCTTAAGCAAGTTCACGAGAAGGCTCAATTGATCTATGATTTATGTTTCATCTTTCCTTTTCATTTATTTTGAGAACTATAATGATCAATTATGATTCTTTCTTATTTTATTGATTCTTTTCTGATCGAGATGTATGGCTCCATGAGTCTATATGCCTATATAAATTATGTTCATGGATTAACAAAAATGTGCAAAAGTTCTATTTTCCTTTGCCATTCTATAAGTTTTTTTCCTTTTTGGGTATGGTATCACCACAACCCTTGGTGGCAACCACTAATTCAAAACTGAATTTAAAAGTCATATTTTGACCTAGACGTTTTTTGGATTCCTTTAATAACTAACAAATGGAAAGTGCTTTTTCTTGTGTGAATAGTAAGGAACTTGGTGAATCGATATGCCTACACATCTTGCTTTTACTACTATATTGAGAGTTACTCCACATATTGCTTAACGTAAAAAAATGAAACAGATAGTCAATTTTTTCTTTCTTTTTTGAATCGTTTTCATCACTCGTTAGACAATTGGATAAGCCAATGATTTTTTCTATGTTTCAGAATAGGGTTAACCAACATGTTAACTAATCGATTAGGATAAATTTGATTAGATTTTATAGTTTTTCCTTCTACAATACCTCGACATGATATGAGTGTGCATGGGGTTCTCAAGAATCATTATGTCTCCTTACATAATATGGATTCCAAAAATTCATGATCTAGATGTGAATGAGTCAAATTACTTATCCCTCAGTTTATTATTGAATTCTCTCTCTAGGGATTATGAATGATGTTCCACTAGAAATATTCTTGTTTTGCTTTAACTCATATTCCCTAAAAAGTGGATCCCGCTCTAATAGCTTCAAATAAATTAAATACACACATTAAGATATGAAGGATTTTTATTTCATAACAAGAAAAGTACTTTTTCACTCTTTCTTATACAGGGGATTAGTCACAAAGCATTGGGTAAAAGAATTAATTGGTAGAATTAATATCCTTAATTTTTAATTTTTTTTTGAAAATATGAAAATATATGAGTAATGGAGAACCTCATGAAAGAAAGATTAATGATTCATATAAGTTATTTAATTGTAAATGTCCTAAAAAATCCAACGAGTAACTAATAATCTTGTTATATAAAAAAAGTAATTATCATACTCTTTTTTGATGAATCATATAGTTTGATGAATTCATCGAATAATAGAGTTATCAAATGAATTGTAATTATAACCGAAATGACCAAAAAAGATATATGACTTAATATATGTTCTAAAGTAAAAAATATCATACAAATTTTGAACTTAAAAAAGAAATGAAAAGGAGAGGGCCTCAATTATATGGAATTGAAATCTAGAATTGAATTTATTATAGGACATTATAGGATTTATAATGTCATTTTAAAAATTACAAGACGTTGATGTTGCCACTCAGATTCAAACCAAGATGCTTTAGCACTGTTTCTTAAGAATAGTGTGTCTACTGATTTCACCATAGCAACTTGCTCAAAATTATAATAAGCTATTTTTATTCAATCGTTGAACTTGATGGAGTCAATTCATCGATTCAATGAAATGTTTTTTAGTAAATATAAAAATTATTAAGAAATGTACAAATTAATAAAAAAATTTCTTTCCTTTAATTTAAATAAGGATTGAATGTTTCCTATAAAAACTCTTAAGATAGCAATCCTTATTATGATTTAATGCGGGAATTTGACTTCATTTTATAATGATAATGATGTTTTTTATAGTTAAACTCTTTTCCAATGAACCTAAGATAAATATATTAATTATAAATAATTTTTTTTTCTAAATTCTCATTTCAGTACTACAAGGGATTTATAGAAAGATTTTATTATATTAATCATTATGATTTGGCAACCCAATTAGATATTGATAGCCACATACCATCTAACAAAAAAATTTCTAGTTTTGTCTTATCGATTTTTTTAATACAAAACTTGTTTAATTTAACATCTACCTTGATTCATCTTCTATCACAAGCATATGATCTAAAACGGATGTAATAAGTCATTCAAAATTGATCCAGTTTTGATCTAGCTAAATGTGAAAGGCACATTTATTAATTTAATTAGATTAAAGAGAATGAAGGATCTATTCTATAATAGCAACAACAATTTCAAAAATTATTCTTAAGAACATTTAAAAAGAAAGTTGAAAAACGAGGTTTAAATTTAATCAATTTTTTGATAACCCATTTTTTGCCTAAAGATCTTAGATATGCTCTTTTATATTCAAATATATTCAAATAGTATAATAGTATAAATATAAAAAAAGATAAAAAAGGCACAACTTATCGATATGTATTATTGGAACTTAGAATTAGTTTATTATAATTGGAATGGATTATTGGAATTGTGGGAATCGTGCTAAGCGGGTCGATAGGGATTCTTATTTCCCCATCTTATAAATGCTAAAATTTTTGAAACAAAAGGTGTAATCTTGTGTCTTCTCTATATTGTCTTATCTTCTCTTTTTTCTTTTGAAACATTTTTTTGTAAACAAAAAACGTACTTTTTTAAATTCAATAGACTAAAAATTCTTTTTCTACATTATATATACGATATCATAAAAATGAAGGTAGGTCAATTTAAAAAAATTCAATATTGATTACTTCAAATAAGTAAAGTAACATTAAAAAGTTAAAGAATAATTTTATATTTTTTTATATTTTGCATTAATAAAATTTTTATTATTAATTATATAAAAATATTACTATTGATTATATTAAATATTATTCTATTCTATTTTATTTATATTTAAAAATTATAAATAATCTATTTATATATAAGTATATTTATGATATAAAAGATTTATAATATAAATGATTTGAAAACATCACTAAAATTGGGATTAATAAAAAAAAAACTAGAGTTTTTTCACATCTTAAAGGGAGCTAAATTATTTCAACATTTGATTTTTTATTTATCATTCTAAATTTTTTTTGAATTACTAGTAGAAAGAGATTTCGCTAACGAAAAAGCTTTCAATGCTCCCTAATATTGTTTTCATCTCCAAATATTTTTTCACATATGCTTTTTTGATAGAGAAGTACATGTTTTTGAACTACCATTAAAAGAGAGAGAGAGAGAGGTTATTTAGTATAGTTGGGTGTGAAAGACATGTTTAGTTAAAAAAAAGGGATAATCATATTTGTAGTCCTAAACCTTTCACTATTTTTTTAATTGAGTCATATACTTTTAAAACTTCCTATTGAAGTCTTATATCTATGTGGATTAATTAAAAGCAATCCTTATAGGATTTAATTGAAGGCCTTTTTTATAAATCTTTTATTTTTTAACCAATTAATACTAGTCTCATTGGAATTTTAAAATTCAATTTTAAATAGGTATAATTTTTTCTTAAGTCTTATTCTACTTATGCTTTATGTTTTATTCTAGATTATATCACACATACATATCTATCTATCTATATATATATAAGTAGAATATGAAAAAATGATAGAAATAGAAATCGAAATCGAAATCAAAGTGGATAGATTTTCTTTTTTTATTTTGTAAACAAAGTGGAGTTTGAAAACTCAATAGATAATTAATGAGTAGCAATAATGAATGCAAGTTAAATCAACCCCAAAATATATTAGTTAAGATCAAGTTATAGTTTTACGATAATTTTGTATCATTTTTCTATGTATATGGATTCTTGCAATTCATAAATTAAAAGTTTGTTTCATTTTCTTTAGAATAAACATTTCCCCTAGTATTTTGGTCATATTATTTGACTAGTTTTCGCTTCTTGGATTGAATATGTGAAGTATTTTGAAAATATTTATACTAATTAAGAATATATAATTTCATGAAAATTAGATTTTTATGAAAATTGCATTTAAGTTTTGTATATCTTTATTTTTTTAATTATTTTCTTTTTTCTTTTTTTCCCTATTTTTCTTATTAAAAAATTCAATTAATAAAAAAGAAAATATTAATTAAAACAAAAATTTTAAAAATTGAACATACATATTAGTATTCATAGGTTATACCTTTTGTTACACATCCCATCCCTGTGTTAATATCGCCTGTGGTCTTCTCCAAGTGTTTTATTGATCATGATAGTTATGATTTTTTTTACCAATATGACTATTCAATAAATAAATAACAGATCTATTTATCAATATTTTTATTTAGAGTTCAGTCGCTTAATCAACCCACTTGCCTCTATTTTTTCAATGTTAATTACTACAATTGGAATTATGGTTCTTCTTTATAGGGACAATTATATGGCTCATGATTAAAGCTATTTGAGATTTTTTTACCTATATATTTTTTCAATATTGCAATATTGAGATTAGTTACTAGTTTAAATTTAATACAAATTTATTTTTTTAGGAATTGATTGGAATGTGTTCTAATCTATTAACGAGGTTTTGGTTCACACGACCTATTGCATCAAATGCTTGTCAAAAACCATTTGTAACTAATCATGTAAGGGATTTTGGTTTATTAGTAGGAATTTTAGGTCTTTATTAGATAACGGATAGTTTTGAATTTCCCGTTTTGTGTGAAATTTTCAATAACTTGATTTCAAATAATACGGTGAATTATTTTATTTATTATTTTATGTGTTGTTCTTTTATTCGCGGCTTAATTGCTAAATCATCCCAATTCCCTCTTCATGTATGCTATTAGATGCCATGGAAGGGCCTCTCTAGCTTTGATATATACTGCTACTATGGTAGTAGTGGGAATTTTTCTTATAGCTTGACTTCTTCCTCTTTTTGTAATTATACCTTGCATAATGAATTTAATAGCTTTAATAGGCATAATAATAGTACTATTAGGAGCTACTTTATGTATTGCTAAAAAAGATATTAAGAGAAGTTTAACGTATTCTACAATGTCTCAATTGGGTTATACAATGTTAGCTCTAGGTATGGGGTCTTCTTGAGGCGCCTTATTTCATTTGATTACTCATGCCTATTCAAAAGCTTTGTTGTTTTTAGGATCTAGATCCATTATTCATTCAATTGAAGCTATTGTCAGGTATTTTCCAGATAAGAGTCAAAATATGATTCTCATGGGTAGTCGAACAAAGCATATTCCATTTACAAAATCATTTTTTTATTGGGAGCCCTTTCTCTTTGTGAGATTACACCTTTCGCCTATTTTTGGTCAAAAGATGAAATTCTTAATGATAGTTGGTTGTATTCCTCTATTTTCGCTATAATAGCTTATTTCCCAACATGATTAATGGCATTTTATATGTTTTGGGTCTATTTACTTACTTTTGATGGACATTTAAATGTTCATTTTCAAAATTACAGGTGCAAAAAAAAAAAATGATTGTATTCAATATCTCCATGGGGTAAAGAAGAATAAAAAAAATGATTTAAAAGAACTTTTGTTTATTATCTTTAGTATCAATGAATAATTTAACAATGAATAATAATAAGAATGAAAGGACTTTTTTTTTTTTTGGAAGAAGACATATCAAATTGATGGTAATGGAAGAAATGTGAAACACCCTTTTATGACTATTAATTCTTTTGGTGTCAAAAGTATTTTTTACTATCCTTATGAATTGGACAATATTATGTTATTTTCTATGTTTGTTTTGGTATTATTTATTTTTTATTGGAGCCATAGGAATTCCTTTTAATCAACAAAGAATTTAATTAGATATACTATCCAAACTGTTAACCCCCTCTTTCAATCTTTTACATTCAAATAATTCAAATAATTCTCTAAATTGGTATGAATTTTTAACAAACCTTACCCTTTCAGTCAGCGTAGCATATTTCGGAATAGTTATAAGATCTTCTTTATATAGGTCTGTTTATTCATCGTTATAAAATTAGAACTTCTTTAAATTTCTCATTTAAAAAGGCCCTAAAAGAATTCTTTTGGACAAAGTCCTAAATAGGATATATGATTCGTCTTATAATTGTGGTTACATAGATGTTTTTTACGCAAAATTTTGCACTAGAGGTACATGAAAATTAGCACTCATTTTTTTGATAAGAGAGGGCTTGATGGGATTATCAATGGGGTAGGTATAACAAGTCTCTTTTTAGGGAAGAATATAAAATATGTAGGGGGTGTATTTCTTCTTATCTCTTAGTGTATTTATTTTTTGTTTTAATTTTTAATTCATTTACTATATTTTTTATTTTTCAATTTTTTATTTTATTACTCATATTTATTATTTATTAATTTAAAATTTAAAATTATTTTATTACTCATTACATAAGTTTTTTTTTGGTTATTATTAAAATTCCAATGATTATACTCGTTAGAGGAGAATTTTTCTACTTTGAATAGGGGTTTTTTTATATCCTTTTCAAAAAAGTTGATAAATTGGGTAGATATGAAAAAGAGATTCTTTCTTTTCCATCAATTCGACATCTATAAAAAATATACATGTAAATGGATATGTAAAAGATATTATTTCTTTTCTATCAATTTGACATGTATAAAAAAATATTTTGACATCTCCTTTTTTTTTTTTTCCAGCATTTTCAAATTGATTGTTTTTTATATATCAAAATGGACAATTCCAACATTTAGAGTCGAAAAGAATAGTTATAAGAGGTTTTTCAAACCAGAAGAGATCTATATCTATCAATATTTTTAACTTTGAATTTTCTTGATTCCCATCTAGATAAAAAGTTTCATAAACATGTCTATTTTGATAATATGTCTCTTTAAAGTGAAAATAGAATTCATCCTTTATTTTTTTTCCTTTTTATTCATTCGGATCTCTTCCATTTTGTTCGAATCCTCATTTTATTCTGAAAAAAGGGAAGAAGTAGGATTTTCTTCAATGGATACCTCTTGTTCCTGTTTAGTCCCATATCATATGATCTCATATCATTATTATATAAATAATAATATCATATTCATAATAATTCTTATAATTATATATTAACTAAAAAGAAACTTAATAATATTATAAATAATATATTAAATTTTATTATATTAATAGTAAAGTTATATAAATAATTATAGAAATAACATGAATGAAAATATAATATGGAAAAAAGAATCTTATCTATCAAATTATTGTACGTTTCAATTTGAAATAGGGATTTTAAGTACAAAACAAATATGAGTGGTTGTTAAGTATATATATACATATCTAATCATATACATATTGAAGTATGTAATACAATAAACATTATTTATTACAATAAGGAAATAAAGAAGGAGGATTTGAAATGTGAGATCTAGAAACATATCTATCCGTGGCACTAGTAATAAGTACTATATGGTTTGGGTCTTTAGCAAGTCTATTGATAGAGATCAATCTTTTTTTTTCCCAGATGTATTAACACTCCTTTTTTTTCATTTGAGTTCCTTTTTTTCCATTTTATTTTTTAATAAAAGGGGGGATGAAGAAAATTAAAGATACAATTTAATATCTGTGATTATTATTCCCTCTTTCCATTTTCAAATTCGATCTAATCCATTCGTTCATAGAGCTATTTATTCGATTGCAAATATTTCTAGAACACCTTTAATAGAGGGAAAAATAGTTAATTTTGAAATAACTTATTATCAACCTCTTTTAGATATGAATCTATCTTATTCAAAAGGGAAGAACTTGCATCAGTATCTCCATTCATACCAAACGACTTTTAACACTATTTTAGTTATAAAAGAATACGAAAAAATAAGATTATATTATTTTTCATTATTATTATTTTCCAAATTAAAAAAGAAAAAACTTTGGGATTGTTAAATCACTAATGAAATGAAAATAAAACAACAGAGCCTCTATAATATTTTTTTAAAATTCCCCCTAAAGGAATGGTGGTTATTAGATCATTTACCAGTCGAGGCCTACTCAATTTTATATGTTTCTTAGATGAATGGTAAAAGTGAATTATATTATGGAGCCATATATAGTCGGCAAACAATGTTTATATAGTTGTTTAACTCTATCTTTTGTTATTATTCTTTATCCCATCTCTTCACCCTATCATTATCATGTGAGATAGAGTAACCATTTATTTGAATTTTCTTATTTTAATCTTATATCATCAATGCAATGATTCATCAACCTATTGCTGCTTTTTATAAGGCACTAATATAAAACTTTGTCTTAGAAGCAAAAAAAACTACTTAAATTGTGAGAAACCCTCATAATAGTTTATGTACAAAGAACGGGCAAACGCTTATGGGTTGTATTTGAAGACATGGAAAGGGATGCTTTTATGTTAGTAATAAAAGCCTAAGCTTATGGAATTGTTAACCTTGTAGCAATTGCATAAAAAATAGCATAAATTTATGATAAATCATGATTTAACATTTTCTTATCAGGGTTTAATATTCTTAATATTATCTTAATTAATATAGAAAATTTTATAGAAATAATTGATAATCATTCAAGGTTAGGATCGACCTAAACCAACCTATTAGGCATACAATTTGACATTCCAACTGTTAAACAACTTATTAAGAATACAAGATAGCTAATAAAAAAATGTCACCAAATCCCTTGCTCTTGGGGATGCCCTTAGTGTCGAGGAACATGTACTAGGGTGTATGTGCGACTTGTTCAAATTGTGGGATATAACAAAAGAAAAGAAATGTTTTTCCACTATCCTTCATTAGTACGAATTAAAAGGATAGAATGGAAGAGTCCTTTCACTATCTAAAGTAAAAAACTAAAAAAAGATTTATCATTTCTTTCTATTGTGTCTTAAATTAGTGGTTTCAATTGCATTGGTACAAATTCAATCAGCTTCATTTTTAATTTAAAATGAGAAATAATTTCCTATTGATAGAAAAATATTATCTGTTAAACAAGGAAAATCTCATTTCAATTAATAAGCCGAAAAATTATGTCCCTACTCTTCTTGCAAGAACGGACTAACAAGGTCAACTAATTAAATATCGTTATTATATAGATAATCTCGTTGGTGTAAAAGACTTATTTTGGCATGAAAGACATATTACTAGAGAATTTATGGGGCAAAGCCAAAAAGTGTGAACTATACAAGTTAATAATAGCATTGATTAATTGAAGGAAAGGGGCCCGGTGTATAGAGAAGACCTTTCCGTTGTAAAAGTAACCATAGAACGATTGAATCCACTATTTCTTTATCCATTTCTATTTGCTGCTTGTTTTTTTTTTAATGTTTTTGTTTGATACTTAGGATTAATACAAATTTTTTTTCCAAGTGAAATGCCTAGAAAAAATTTGTGGTTGGGAAGGTTATAGTGGCAAAAGCCATTGGAATTTTTTTATACATTGGAAAATTTCATTTTATTATTATAAAAAGTTAAAATAATAACTAAAAAAAGGAACTCTATTAGTTATTCATCAAATTTTCCTTTATTCAATGACCATAATTAAATGAGGAAATATAGCTCGAAGGCATAGAACAAAAGTTAGTTTATCCGATTCAAACTTTCGCAGGGCTTATTCTAAACTTACTTGAACTATTATTTAATAAAAAAAATATGAGCTTTGGTTTTAGCTCATTGAGATAAAGATAGGAAAATTTTTTTTTTCTTTGTATATGGGTCCTTCAGATAAATGCAAGAATTAGAATGAATAAGGTATCTAACAGTTATAGTTATAGTAAATTAATAAATAATCTATACAAGAGATAGTTGATTCTTACTCGTAAAATACTTGCATAAATAGCTATATTAAATAGGAATTGTTTTTATATTATTTTTAATGAAATTATAAAGAAAAATAAAGAAATTAGACGGAAGCCATCTGAGTCTTTTACATGAACTTTACAAGAGAATAAATTAAAGGAGAGTATAATAGAAATTTGTATGCTAAAGGATAATGAGAATATGATCAAATAGTCAAACTGGTAAAAAAATTAAATAAAAAAAGATTGATTATGTTTCCCTAATTTTTTTTTACAATACATCAAATCTGAATGTTTTGATTTTTCGAAGAAAAAATCAATCCATAGGATGAATTTGGATCCAATTGAAGAATAGGCTTATTTTTGTTTGTTCTAAGATTCACATTTCTTGCAACCAACTCGTATTTTTCAAATTGGTTTTCATTATTAAGAGAAGGTAACAAAGATAAAATGCAAGGTCATTTTATAGCAATATTAATGAATTGTTGTTATTTTAAAGTCAATCTATTCACCCATCTCGATAATATTTTTCCTTGTTTACTAATAAATAGACTAATTAAACTCATGTTTCTATAATCAATTTAAATCCTCAATTGGATTTGGGGGGGGGGGGGGGGGAA
>JAOXYD010098463.1:0-11798 GCA_028565735.1 Pinacopodium congolense | reverse complement strand
TCAACATTTAAACACAATATAGGGGTCATAATGCATCAAATTCTCTATCAAAATCATATCAATTTTGACCCCTATCACTAAGGGCCTTTAGCTCTAAAAAATGAACAAAATAGATCAATGAACCCCTTTAAAGGATAAAGAAATATAATATGATATATAGGAAACAAAAAAATTGGATTTCAAAGGTGAAAGATGATGATTGAAAGAGATGAAGACAAGAATATTTGAAAACTTGCTATATAAGACATTTTAAGCTTAAAACTCGATAAAAAATTGCATTCATCTCAAAACTAAAACATCATAACACTTAGATATATTGTTATGATTGTAAAAGAGACATTGGAAAAGTTGCTAGCTATTGCAGAAAAGAAAATATTGGATACCTAGAACTAAGAAAAGTGTTGTTATTAATATTATGCTTAATAATTAAACTAATTGCTTACACTAGTCAATCGATGGCCTTATAAAATAGACTCTAGTCAATCGATTAACAAAGGTTAGTCAACCTATAAAACTAAAAACACATAAAATTCGTCCAAAATTCATCCAAAAACATTTGTTATTCTTAATTCAATTCAAACAAGTCACATATCATCTACTAATTGAATTTGAGTACCAAGACATGAAAATGAAGATAAAAGACATGAAATGTCTTGGTTTATGTCCAATTTATTACATTTAGAGAATTTTTGTTTTTAAACAAATTAAAAGCCAATCCAAAACATTTAAAACTTATTTATTTTGATTAAAACACATCACACATAAGTTTTAAAATAGTTTTAATAGCTAAATTGATTCAATTTGCTTAAATTTAAAATTTGACTTATTTATTGAAAATTTATGAAAATATGTATGATATGCAACTTGTAAATTTTGAGCCCTATGGATATTATTTAAACTTTAAGTAAATCTTGTAATAAATTTTAAAACATCTAACTAATGGCCTTGGATTTGTTATAATGCTTATTCCACTAGTTTCTTCAAATTTGGCCTAGAAACTTCTTTTCATTTTAACCAATTGTACTTATATTTCATCCTTATGCCAAAAACTTAAATCATTAATAAAGAGTCATGTTTTATTATCATTAAAACCAAAATTGAAACCTCTATTAGTTCAATGATCTTCCCCTTTTTGATGAGGAAAAAAATTGATATTGGGGAGCAAAATCACATGTAAAAAGACTCATAACCTCTAATTCCAATTGTAAAGTAATAATCAAAGCATCTGCTCTAATATCAATTATAAAAGAAACTCCTAATTAATTCATGCATAAAAACAACATATGCTTCCCCTAAATATGTGCCTAAATACATTCAAGAGAAATAACTAATAAAGCGGTTATAAAATCTTCAAATGCACTCATTATGCATCTTTAAACTTCAAAATCATATATTATATATAAGCATTAAAAGCACATATTAAGCTTGGCTATACATGTTATGCACTAAAACACATAATTTTCCATAAAACAACATAATTAACATATTATGCTTAAAAATACAATGTATAGTTGTAACCATGATTCAAAAATTAACTCCCCTATATGAAACAATTAATATCACATCAAATTGCCCCTCTTTTTGACATCGTAAAAAAAATAGATAATTTTTTTTCCAATTATTTTAAAAATCAATTATATCAAAGTTGAAAATTTTTTCATGAGAACACAAAATTTTCAAATAGAACAAATTTGAAAGACATGCATAATCACAAAACAATGTTGAAAAAACATACATAAACATACAATTATCAAGTAGACGTACCATTAATCATACCTAACTCTTTCCTAATCATGCAAAACCTATCCTTCTTGTCAATCATGCCTAACTCTCTCCTAATCTTGCAAAACCTATCCTCCCCATCAATCATTCCTATCTCTGCCATAATCATGCAAAACCTATTCTCATTCGTTGGTTTAGTGAAGATGTCTATCAATTGCTATTGTATATTTACAAACTCCAATTTTATATCACCCTTTTGCACATGATCTATTATGAAATGATATCTAATCTCAATGTTCTAAGTCCTTAAATGTTGAATTGGATTATTTGTTTGTCATATGCCACTAATATTAGCACACCTAATTGGGATCTTTGTAAGCTTCATGTCATAATCTCTAAGTCACTGCCATAATCTCTATGGTTCATTTGTAGGTACAAAAGTAATGTCATGAACAAAAATTGGTACAATCAACATGTCATCATTTTCCTTCTTAATAAATAAGTTTTATATACTTTACCCTTTGAAAAATATTTTTTTAACAAGAATGCACTCAACTTCTCATACTAAGCTCTAGATGCTTATTTTAAACCATATAAAGCTTTTGAAAGTTTGTAGATATAGTTTAGCGCATCATGATTCTCAAAACTTGGTGGTCGGTCTTTATAAACTTCCGTTTGTTTGAAACCATTTAAAAAAGTAGTCTTGGCATCCATTTGGTAAAGCTTAAAACCCCTATAGGATGGAAATGGTAAAATTATCATAGTAGCTTCCAATCTAGCTACAAGTGCAAAGTCTCGTCATAATCCCTTCCTTCTTATTTACTATAACTTTTAGCTGCTAATCTAGCCTTATTTCTCACAATGTTACTTAGTTCATCAATTTTTCTTCTAATCATCCATTTAGTACTAATAATTTGATCATCTTTAGGTCTAAGTACTAATGTCTAGACTTTGCTCCTTCCAAATTTGGATTGAAGGGTGGTCTTTCTTGAACCTCCATTCTTTAGGTAAAGTCTTGTCTCTTTTATCACCATTACTTGATTCAATAATTGGTTCATTAGCTGTAACGGGTTATCTAGTTTTTCCTCATTTTATGATTCTAAACCTAGTTTCTCAAAGCCCTTTAATACGTTTATATCAACATCTTCTACATTATTTTTTATTCAAAAGGATTTGATTCATCAAATACAACATGCATGGTATTTTTAATCATCATAATCCTTTTTTCAAAAAAACCTATAGGCTCTACTAGTGAAGGAATATCCTACAGAAATACCTTCTTCTCTTTTTACATCAAACTTTCCTAAGTTATCTCTAGTATTCAAAATGAAACCCTTATACCCAAAAAACTTGAAATAACTAACCCTTGATCTTGTCCAATACCATGGTTCATAAGAGATCTTATCCATATAATATCTTATGCAGACCTTATTAGATACATGGCACATATAAGCTATGGCTTCTACCTAAAAATACGTAAAAGAGTTATATTCGTTCAACATAGTGCAAGCCATCTCTTGTGAGGTTCTAATTTTCCTCTTAACAACACCATTTTTTTAAAGAATCTTAGGAGTTGAAAATTTATGGAAAATCTCATTTTCATTATAACACACATCAATTATCTCATTCTCATATTACCTACTATGATCACTCTTAATGGATGCTATCATGTAATGTTTCTTAAGTTGTACTGTTTTAGAAAATTTAATAAAGGAATTAAGACATTCACCTTAATAGCTAGAAACATAATACATGTAAATCTACTAAAATCATCAACTATCACATCAACTTATAACTTGCCACCTAAACTAGCTCATAGGGGTATAATTTGTAATGTTTTTTTACTGTTATTTGACATGTAATTACCCTTATTTTTGTGTTAAGATAGCATAATTTATATTTTTATTATTGAAAAGATAGATCTAAAGCAATAGATGATGAATTATGTAAGAAGAATGAATCTATTGAAAATCGCTCTGGTAACCATTGCTAGCACAATCATAGTATTTTAATTAAGTTTTCAAAGATTTCAGCTAGCACATGGTTCCTGTTTGTTGCATGCCCAATGAGGACAGAAGGGGGAATCCATATGAACCTGGACATGGAGATTTATAGCTAGTGGTCATCATTTTTAGTAAAAATTTTAGATTTAGTCTTTTTTGCTTAAATTCTTAGAGTGTTCTTAGTTCAATCACATGTAATTAAAGATTTGGAGTTTTGCCAAAGTTTGTGAGTGTTTGAGCTCATGATTCCGATCTATTATTAAGTTATTTTCTCACATTTGGGGTTTTATAAATTGATATTTTGTTATATATCACACTTGTTTTTGGATTAATCAAAGTATGATATTTAAGCTGTATAACTTATGTTATTTTATTAGCATGTTTGGTTGATTCGATTTTTAGAAAAGGATTGGTGAGTAAATGACTTCATTAGGTTTTATGCATGTTTTATAATTTAATTTTCATTTATTAAATTGCTTGATTTTTTTTATAAGCTGGTCATAAAGGAAAAGAGTGATAGATAATATGGATTCGACATATCTACCTTAGTTATTGGAATAATTAATAAATGGCATAATTCAAATCATTACATGACCAATGTCTGAAAAATTGTGAGCATGTTAGTTTTGAGATAAGAGATCTTAAATTTAAACTTTTTAATCTTCAAACCTATTACTTAAACCTGTTTAACGACCAAACTAGAGATATGATAATAGAGAAAAAACATAATCTTAACCATAGTTTTGTCTGTAATTTATGAAGATACATGAAATCAGATGTGATAAATTGTAAATAATTAATTGATCATTGAAAACATGATTCCTTAGCTAATCTTTTAGATGTGGTTTTTTTTTAAAATCAACTTGAATTCCTTTACGTTGATTGATAGCATTTAGTTATTTCAACATTTATCCACTTTAAAATTAATCATCTCGATATTTTTAGATAGTTGTGATCTAATTGACCAAGTAATTGTAGTAATCGTCATTGTGGGATTGATATATAGACTTAATTAAGTCCACTATATTACTAGTGATAGGTGCAACTGCCTATAAGTTGGTCTTGAGTCAAGTTTTGAAAATGTATCAAAAGATTAAATTATATCAAACTATTAAAAAGTTTTGAAAATGTATCAAAAGATTAAATTATATCAAACCAGTAACAAGTTTTTTGGCATTGTTATCAGGAAGATAATTAGAAGACTAGGGATAAATTATTTTCAATTACTCTAGAGCTTGTTTTATTGTTTTATATTTTTTCTTTTTCTGAAAATTTCTTAATTTTAGTTTTAAGTGTTTTTACTGATTTTTTTATCAATCTTATGATGTCGTGGAGTTTGTGTATACCATTAAAAGTAAAAAAAAGAATTTCTAGCTAGCACATCCGATCTAAGAGAAATAGAGACATTTAGTGAAGTGGATTTTAATTCATTAGAAATGGAAAAAACAGAAGCATGTAGTTTTTGGACCTAAGGTAGAATGTATTGAACTAACTATGATGGACTTAGCTATGGAAAATAGAGGTAGACATAGAACTAATATTATTAGACAAGAGTCAATTGAAACAATTTTAAGATTCCTCACAGAATCATTTCCATTTTAAGGCTCCATAGTTTGGTGGTTTAGGTTTAGAAGATCCGAATGCCCATTTAGAAAATTTCTTATACATTTATGACCATATTCCTTTAGATTAGCTACAGTGTCAATAAAATTTAAAAATGAAGGAAGTGGTTAAAAATGAAGTAGTTACGCTCATAGATGTAGATATTATCTTTCCCATTTCTAATTCTACATAGATTAACCTAGTAAGGGTTGTACCTAAGAAAGGAGAAACTACTGTCACGAAAATTGAGCACAATGAATTAATAGCCATAAGGAAAGACACGAGATGAATATGTAAATTGATTATAGGAAATTAAATGATGTCACTTGTAAGGATTACTTGCCTTTACACTTCCTTGATCAAGTGATATAAAGATTTGAATGGCATAGCTCTCTTTGTGCTTTAGATGGGTATAATGGATATTTGGAAATTCTTGTGGATTAGGAAAAGGCTAATTTTGCATGCCTTTTAGCACCTTTGCTTACCAACATGTCTTTTTATTTTATGTAATGCCCCAACCACTTTTCAACGTTGTGTGATAGTAATTTTTTTTAGATATGATGAAAGTTGGATGGAGTTTTCATGGATGATTTTTTCTATTTTCAACACATCATTTGATGCATGTTTAGAAAATTTAGAGAAAGTGTTAGAGAGATGTGAAGAGACCAACCTAGTTTTAATCTGGGAAAACTTTCATTTCATAGTGCAAGAGTGTATTTTTTAGGTCATAAGATCTCAAGCAAGGGTATTGAAGTAGATCTAGCTAAAATAGAAGTAATCGCTCAACTCCCTCCACCTAATTCAATTTAAAGGGTTAGGAGCTTTTTAGTCATGCCAGTTTTTATAGAAGATTTATCAAGTATTTTTTTAAGAATGCCAAGCCCTTAGTTAATCTATTAACTAAGGAAGCTATTTTGAATTTTGATGATAACTGTATGCATTATTTTCAGCTCTCAAAGGAAAAACTCATTAATACACCTATTTTTGTTTCACCTGATTTGTCTTTTCCGTTTAAGTTGTTGTGTGTAAATAAAAGAAAAAGATTTTTATCCTATGTAAGTAGGACCTTAAATGATGCCTAGAAAAATTACACCACCAATAAGAAGGAGAAGTTGGATGAAGTGTTTGCTTTTGATAAGTTTTGATTCTATTTGGTGCTTTTAAAGGTGATATTTTATATTGAGCATTTAGTTCTTAGTATTTGATGAACAACATTGTTGTGAAGCCATGACTGATTTAACGAATTCTTCTTTTACAGGAGTTTGACATTAAAATTAGAGATAAGAAGGGTGCAAAGAACTTTGTGGCTGACTATTTGTTACATTTGAGTGAAGAATTGATGGAGAAAGGAGAAGACCAAGACGTCAAGGAGTTATTTCTTTTAGAATAATTACTAGCTTTGATTACCCTACTATGATACGTTGACATTGGGAATTACTTCATTGGTAATGTTCTTCCCCCTAAAATTTTCACCAATAAAAGAAGAAGTCCTGGACTGAGATCAAGTGAAATCTTTGATATGAACCTTATTCATTCAAGATTTATGTGGATAGAATTGTTAAGAGATGCGCACCTTCTAAGGAAGTGCCCTTCAGTCTTAGTCACTATCATTCTCGAGGGATTGGAGGATATTTTAGGTCTACTATGACAGAACATAGTTGTTAGAATGTGGTTTTTATTGGCCCAATTTATTTAGGATGCATTTTATTTTATAAAATCTTGTGGCAATTATCAAGGGGTTGGGAACATTTATAGGAGAAATGCATTGACTTCATGGAACCTTTGACCAATTCATACTCCAACATTATATTTTAGTAGTTGTGGATTATGTTATCAAATAGGTTGAAGCAGTTTCTTTACTGACAAATGACTCGAAGGGTATGTTTCAAATTTTAAAGAAGAATATCTTTACAAGATTTAGGAAATTTAAGCCATTATTAACTATGGAGATTCACACTTTTGCATGAGACAATTTAATGCCCTCCTAGCTAAATATGGTGTCACCCATAAGATTTCCACATCGTATCATCCTCAAATTGATGGTCAAATGGAGATATCCAATAAAAAAACTAAAAAAAGATCTTGGAAAAAACTGTTAGTTCATAAAAGAATGATTGATCATTAAGGTAGGATGATGCATTTTGGATATATGGAACTACTTTCAAGACACCCATTAGTATGCTCCTTATAGGTTGGTTTATGTAAAATCTTGTCACTTACTTGTAGATTAGAGCATAAAACATATTAGGCCATAAATTTTCTAAATTTTCTAATAAAAACAAAATGAGATGAGTGGTTATTGCAATTAAACTAGTTAGATGAGTTTTGTCTATTGCTTATGATAACTATAAACTGTATAAAGAGCGAATCAAGAGATGACATGAAAAACATATCCTTCATTATGAGATTTGAGTTAGTGACAAAGTCTTGGTCTATAATTTAAGATTGAAGCTTTTTCTTGAGAATTTGAGGTCTAGATAGACTGACCCTTTTGAGGTGACCAAGATTTATCCATTCGTCCAATTGAAGTTACCAATAGTCATACGAGTTTCAAGTTCAATGGTCAATGAGTCAAACTTTACACATCTAGTACAGTTAAGGAGTTTACTTTGACTCTCATACTTTATAATACTCTTTGAACAAGAATTTGCTTGTTTATTTTTGTGTGTTAATTTTATATGCTTTTTGTGCTTGATTTATAGTGCACGTCTATTTATTTTCTTTACTTTCTTTGTTTTGTTTTAAAGATAGATTGTTGTATTCCTTTTACCATATCTCCCTTTTTTGTGTTTTATTTTAATTTATGAACATTAGGGACAATGTTTAGTTTAAGTGTAGGGAGGGATATCCTTATATTACACTTGAGTTTTCTTATCCTAATGTTTAACATTTTATTATCTCTTTTTTAATAGCACATAATTTATGGAAAATTTTCAAATTTCATTCTTCTCATTGAAAATTTTTTCTTTTAATTTTGATTATTTTGTATTTTACATTATTAATTAACAAATGAATTTGATTTTTTTAACAAATTAATTCCTAGGTAATTTGTGAATTCTTTTAAAAATTTTATTTATAAAGAAAAAGTGAAATGAAATTAAAAGAAGTGTAAATAAGTGAGTAAATAAATTCATTCTGTTAACTTCTAACTAATAAAAAGGTTGAAGTTATTGAGTTGGTAATAGTAGCCAGTTGATGTGATATAACTTAGTTGAATAATAAGGAGTGTTCATGGCAAAGTGTTCAGTTTCGCGTAAAAAGACTAAGTGACCTCTCAAT
The DNA here is from genome assembly GCA_028565735.1 of Pinacopodium congolense. Lineage (NCBI taxonomy): Eukaryota > Viridiplantae > Streptophyta > Magnoliopsida > Malpighiales > Erythroxylaceae > Pinacopodium > Pinacopodium congolense. Next base: position 3,192 of record JAOXYD010098463.1, on the reverse strand, counting down.
AAAGCTTACAAAACTCACTTTTACGTTTTTCTTATTAATGAATAAAATATATGACATTGTTTAAAAATTGATGGATTTTACTTTGTGTATATTCATTCAATATTTAGAAATGACTTTTATGATTTAGGTTGAAGTTTGAAGAAGCACGAAGTTATCTAAATTTACTCATTAATTGGCATGGTTAATTGAAGAAATAAAACCCAGATGATTTTTTATGATTGAACGTTTAAAAAATACTTTTGATGATTGTGCTTAATAAATTTGACATGTTTCCTAGGATTATAGTTTATATTGAAAATAGATAGCGAATTGGTTTGCTTAAGGAGAAGTAAACACTTAAGTATAGGGGAATTTATAATTGTTATTTAACATGTATATACCTTTATTTTGGTGTCAAGATTGCCTAATTTATGTTTGTTATTATTGAAAAGATTGATCTTAGGGAAAAGATGATGAATTATGTAACAAGAATCAAGTTTCGATCAAAATTTAGGAGATTAATGCCCTTTCCAAACAATGCCATTAATCTCTTTCAAAACCCACGTTCAAGGCTGACACTAGGACATCAATAAGGGTATATAACAACATCGTTGACATTTAGTCTTGCCTACTATTGTAGGTGTAGACTTTGTTGCATGCCTAAAGAGGATAGAAGGGGATAGCCATATGAATCTAGACAAAGAGATTTTCAGCTGGTGGTTATCATTTTGAATAAAAATTTTGAACTAAATTTTGTAGGTTAATTTCTTAGTGTGTTCTCAGTTTAATTACTTCTAATTTGAGATTTTGAGTTTTTTTGGACTTTGTGAGTTTTGAGCTCGTGATTCAGACTTGTTATTCAACTAGGAGCTCATAATTGATGTCTTCTAAACTCATAAATTGTTATATATAACTCTTGTTTTCAGATTAATAAAGTATGTTGTTTAAGATATATATATATATATATATGAGAAATCTACATTAGTTATTGGAAAAAATAAATGACATAATTTAAATGATTGCATGAATAATCTTTGATTAATTATGAAGGTGTTAGTTCTGAGATCAAAGATCTTAGAATTAAACTTCTTATTCTTTAAGCTTATTGTGTAACCTTGTTGAATGTCCAAACTGCATGATATGATTATTAGAGAAAAGACATGGTCTTAAACATAACATTGACTTGAATTTGTGGAGATATCCTGGGAATTTCATAAATCTTAAATAACTCAATTGATTATTGAAAACCCAAATCCTTAGCTAATCTTTAAGATTTAGTAATTTTGAAAAACAACTTGAATTCATTTTCATTAATTAAAAGCGTTTAAGTTAGTTTAGCATTTTTCGGCTTTAAAATTAATCAATCCAATCTTTCTAGATAATTATGATCTAATGATCTTGTAATTATAGTAATCGTCCTTCTGTGATTGACATCAGGTCTCAATTAGGTCCACTATATTACTTATGACAAGTGCACTTGCATAAAAGTTGGACTTAAGTTAAGCTTTAAAACTATATTGCAAGATTTAAGTAGATCCTCCTAACCTCACTAGAAAATCTAAATGGGATAAATAAATCAATATGCAAGATTTATAAAGGTTTAAAAGTAGTTATCATATTTTTCTTTTTAAGTGAACCTTTTATTACTTTCCCATTTGGGAAGCAATATAAATTTTTTCCTTTTCAAACTTCACTCTTGGTAACCTGTTCACTATCTCCTTAATGCTTAGGTTGGAAATATGCCCTAGGCTTGCATGACTTATCCTCCTATATTACATCCAAGCATCTTCATTTATAGACACTAAACACCTAACATCATGGTTAGAGAAATCATTTAAATCAATGGTATATAAATTCCTTTCTCTCATTCGAATGAAAATTATACTATTATCTATGACCTTAGAAACCGCGCAAGATTTTCCTTCAAAATTAAATTTAGAATCCTTATCACAAAGTTGGCTAACACTTAATAAATTATATTTTAAACCATCTACTGAAGGCATGTTATCAATAATAAAAAAATTTACTGTCTTTTCTAATTCCAATATCTTACCTTTGGCATTATCTCCAAAAGTGACATATCTTTCATCTTTACTCTTTATCGATATGAATTGAGTAGCATCTCCAGTCATATGAATAAAATAACCACTATCTATATACTATTTGTTACTTTTGAATTCCTACAAAATAGAGAAATTTTTTTCACTTTAGGTACACATATTAATTTAAGTGTTCAGGGGTTAGACAACTTTCTACTTCCTATGCCCTTTGGTGAATTATGAAACCTTGATTGTTAATTTTTTTTTTTCAATTGTGAAGAAGTTGTGCCTATTTATAGTAGCTTTCATATTCACCCTAGATGTCAATCTTGATGAGTATATAAAATCATGATTGTTCTTCTTATGATGATTTCTAGATGTAGATGCACCATTGTTAAAAGATGGCCTAAAAGTATGCTTTTCATCTAAGTTATTCCCTTTTCAAAAGTGTTCTTAGCATTAGGAATTTGAATCCCCTAGGTTAAAACTAAACCATGCCTATCATTTAAAGCTTTTTAAGTTGCAAGTATGTTATCCAAAATCTACTTACGCTTATTGAATTTTTCTAAGGACTCCTTTAAAGAATTCATCTCATTCTTTAATAATCCATTTTCTTGCAAACCTTCTTCTTATCATTATCAACAACCACACTCTTATTTTTTAAATTATACAACTTTTTATTTGATCTATAATTTTTATTCTAAGTTCATCCATCAACTTCATGCATTCCTTGTATTCAAATTCATACCTTCTAAAGAGTTAACTAAATAATCATACATCAATTCATGTTTAGTAGGAATTTAAAGTAGAGGGTACCTCATCATCCAATGACATACGGCAAAAGTTGGCAACTTCCTTCTCAGATCTCATTTTTGATTCATTTGAAGTTCTCTTAACATTGCTATTGCATTGGTTAGGTGACTTTAAAATTGGCGGGTGTGCGAAATGATTTATACTTTGAAACTAACGTACTTTTTAAGCAAGTGCACCTATCGCAAAAGTAGTAAAGTGGAGTAAAATTTAAAACTCCAAGTGTGGATCCTATGGGGAAAAAAATTACTTAATTACCAGGTTGAAAGGATTACAATTATTTAGAAAAAATCTAAAGAAATTGATTGAAAATTGTAAAAGGCTAAAAATTGGATATTTAGGCTTAAACACTTTGAAAACGATT
>JAOXYD010098442.1:0-11798 GCA_028565735.1 Pinacopodium congolense | reverse complement strand
GCATGGACATAACGGAGTTAACGTTTTTACTTTAAGGAAAAAACTGTTTAAAGGTTAATTATTCAATTGAAAAATTTTAAAGGTTGCTCACTTAACTAAAAAAATTTGGAAAGGTTACTTACCTGTGTAATTATTATTCCATAAAAATTTGACATTATTGTCGAGAATTAATGTAAAATAGATTTATTAAAATTTATTTTTATATGTTGATCTACTCATGTAGGTGAACTTTAATATGATCATGTGATTCGGAAGATAGTTAGAAAATTAAGAAAGGAAGGTAAATTGTATGCCAAACAAGCATTTTCATCATCCGATTTGAATGTAACACTAAATTTGGTTTGTGGTGAATTTGAAGTAGAAGAAGCAATGGCCAGTAAAGAGCAAACCTTGAGGGAATTAGCTATACTAGATTTAAATCAATATCCTCTTTGCATCGAATATTCAAACTTATAGGTGGCCCTTAAATTAAAGTCTAGTTTGGTTCATTTGTTACATCCTTTTTGTAGTCATGAGAATGAAGAAGCATCTAAAAGAATTTCCTACGTGTACCCATATTTGAGACTGAAGGGAGTATCAAAAGGACAAATTAAATTATGTGAATTTCCATTATAACTCGCTAACAAAGGTAAGAATTGGCTATTGTATTTACCTCTCAACTCTATAACTGCAGGGACATAGATGTTAAGGTTTTTTTTATGGTTGAATTATCTTAAATTTTTATATGCATTTCAATGTGAATTCAATCCTATTTTGATGTATAAACACTTGATTTGTGTTCCTTTTTCGTTTACTTTCAGACTTAACCTTAGAACACAAATACATGTTGAAATGGATAAGTTTGGAGTAGAATTGGAGCACAATTGGAATTAGAAGAGGCATGGAACCAATTTGAGAAATTAAAGAATCATGTTATGAAGTTCCACACCAAATTTTAGGGCCATGTGACAAGCCTTGAATAGTGTATAAAGAAATGAACAACATAAGCTCAGTTAAACACTATATTTGGTGCATGTGATTTTGGTGATACATTAGAGGCATTTTTATACTTAGATTATTTTGAAAATTTTTAGAGTGGAAGAGCATCATGTGAGGAGCCTACATACCAAATTTCATGGCTATTAGAGCTGTATAGAAGGATTTATAGCATAAAAGACGAAGAGAGACATAAGTTGTCAAATTCTAAGATATAAACGGGATTTGCAAAACAATGTCGTTTTATGATTTTTAAGGGAAAAATTGACCAAGTTGCTCCCAAAACGCCCCAAAAGGCCCTAGCCTCGATCCAAGACCTATTTAAGGAAGATTATGAGCCATTTTCGTCACTTTTAGGCTCCCACTTAGGTAACCATCCATGTTCTTTGTGTTTTCTTAGGTTTTTAGGTTTTTCTTCATGTCTTTCCATCTAGTTTTGAATTATGTTATTATATTTAGTAGTTTAGGTGTTGAATCTTAGTTTTATTTATGTTTTCTCTACTGCCTTTCCATTTTCATTGTATTTTTGTTTTATGTTTATTGTTCTTTCATTTGGTTTATATTAAATATGCGTGAAATGCTTGGTTTTCATTAATATAATGTTGTTTCTTTAATTTTTCAACCTTGTGTCCATTTATTTCTTTATGATTCCTGTGTTTTCAATTATGTTTCGTTTATTTTCATATTGAGTTTATGTTATTTTCATTATGTTAGCTTCATTTTACTTGGATTTGAAGATATTTAATGGATTTATGTATGATAATTGCGAGAATTGGAATAAGTTTTAAATGGGCATTGCAATTTATACTATGACTGAGTTGGGATTCTGAGTAAATGACATAAATTAGGGATTTATTTAGAGGATTGGTCATCTTAGGTATAATTTTTAGTTCAATTGTTAGGAATGAGCTCGTGATATGTAATAATTCTAGTGATTTCCACAAGTAGCAATAGGTTAATCGATTTTGTAAGTAAACTTAACTAATTAATTTAGGATTCTAGTTGTCTAAGTTACACAATCCAAGCTTGTAAGATTGTGGCATAGTCTAGTCATTCCCTAGTGTATTAACGCTGCCTCGTCATTGAATTTAGAGAGCTTATTTTAGGTTGTCACGTAATTAGGAATATTTTCAGAACTTGTTAGATTTCTCTAAAGTTAGAGGGACTTAAGATTCAAGAACTTGTTTCTATCTATAGGCTAGAATCTTAGGTTAATCACAATCTATATATTTCAATGATCAATTATAGGTCATGAATCCCATAAATATCTTTCGCCTAACCTTACGTATTTGTTATTTGTTTTCTGTCTTTTGCTTTGTGTTCATTATTTTTCTTTTTGTTTAGTTTAATTGTCTTCTCATTTAGGGATTTTTTTCTTTTTCTTTTTATTTTAGGCAACCTTAGAAATAGTCGTAGCATACCCTAGCTCCCTGTGAGATCAACCTTGACTTGCCCTACTCCATAATTAGTTAGGTTAGTTAGGTATTTTATTATTGGTGGTCTGCGACAAACCAACCATTTTTCCTTAATAAGTTTTGCCCTGCCTCGTAACTTACAAAATTAAGAAGGAAGATATATGGTTAAAATAAAAAGATATAACAATCCTTCATGAGTATTAGAAAAGGTTTAAACAACTGTTTGCAAGTTATCCTTAAGATGGAATTTTTTAACAACTCCTTATTGTTTGCCTCTATAAAGGATTGCTTCCAATGAAATGAAGGATGGATGCATTTGGCAGAGGTGTTATAGCATTTAAACTTCTTATGAAACTAGAGATTTTTTCTCCATTATAGCTACAAACTCTCAAATAGTTCAATTTTAGACAAGAATCATCTTCAAGGAGAGTGAATGAAATCTAAATCCTTTTGTACAACATTGGATTTAGGAACTATGCAATAAGTGAAGACTTATGAGAATTGTACTACTTCTAGCCACCTAATTGGCATATTCCCTGCACTTCAAGATGATTTCCATGAACATGCTAATATGGTTGAAAGATTTTTAGATCTACCATAAATGAAATATGATCCTTGGTCAAAAACTTATAACCAAAGATGGAGGGATCATCATAGTTTCCATTATGGAGTGAGGCCACAAAATTTTCAAAAATTTTAAGTTAGGGCATTGACTCCACCATAAAACCTAATTCACCTCCTGATATGTCTTTTAAAGAATAAGCATTAGGACTTAAAGAATCAAATGAGTTAACTGGCATCGTTTGTTAGTATATTGGAATCTCAAGGTAAGTTGCCTTCATAAATTGTTATTAAGAATGCAAAGAAGTTAAAGAAACCCAAGAAGATGAGTTGTAGGCATGTCTTAAATGTAGAGACAGAAGAAGTAATTATACCCCAACATCAAACTAATCAATTTAAAGAGTATAACAACAAAAACTAAAGGCATTAGTGACAAATCCTCCTTTTCCTTGAAGATTCACTAAATCTACGAAAGAAGAGGAAGAGAAGGAGATCTTTGAGACCTTTCGCAAAGTAGAAGTAAATATTGTTTTATTTAATGTAATTAAATAGTTACTTAGCTATACTAAATTTCTCAAGGAATTATACATCGATAAAAGAAAGTGGAAAGGTGCGAAAAATAAGTGTGGGGGAGAATAATTTATTTATTCTCTGAAGAAAATTACCTAAAAAGTGCAAAGACAAATATTTTTACTATCCCTTACACAATAAGTAATGTTGCAATTAAGAAAGTAATGTGTGATCTAAGAGCTTTTATAAATTTCATGTCTCTTTTCTATTTATTCATGTTTGAACATTGGTCCACTCAAAGAAATAGGTGTAATTATTTAACTTGTTGATAAATATATTGTTTATCCTATAGGAGTTTTTGAGGATGATAAACACTATTTATCACTCAACTATTTTTTATAAATATTGTTAGTAATAGGACACTTTTATAATTACAATAGTTTGTATTATTCTATTTTTCTTAGTTAATTTTTTATAGATGCTATAAAAAGGATAATCAAGTTTCATATTAAGGTATGCATTTATATGTTCCCTTTGTCTTGATTATCATTAATTATGTTATCATTATCATTAATTTATTTTGAAAAATGATGAAAAAGAATTCTTTTGATGTGCTTATAATAGTGTCATGTCCTAATTTCCTAACACTATTGCTTACAATAATTTATAGTATGAATTAAGGGTACAACTTGAACATGAAAAACAACAAACATTCCATACTTCATTTTATAAGGTTTTGACTATATATGAGTTGTTGGGTTTAAGAGTTAAATCACATTTTATATATTTCTTATTCACAAATTTTAATGGGTGTTAAGTCTAATAAAAAATAAAATTCATACTTTAAAAATATTTTGTTACTAACAATTAGTAGGGTTATATTCTTGGAGATTGGATTGATTTATTTCTCTTTTAAAAATAATATAAAAGATATCATATCGAAATTTTATTATTATTTATTAAACATTAATAAATATTGATATTTTGTTTCTATCTCAATCTTACATTTACTTTTTATCATCTATTTTTAATTATATATATATTATTTTATACTAATTCAATATCAATTTTATAATGGTCTAATACCAGTTGAACCTCTAAATCTTAAATCCCTTTTTTCACTAGTTCAATGTCCAGTCCGATTTTGAAAACATTGCTTAGGATCAAGGGAAATTTTTTATATTCGAAGTGTTTTTGTCATAACTTAGGCTACGACAACACGAAAGAAAAAAGCCCCTATTAATTAAAACTCAAAGGTCAAACCATGTATAACTTACATTAACAACATAATAAAATTTGTAGGCATTTATAAACCTCATTGCCATCAAAATGAATCTCTCCATCTTAACGTTTCAGTAAAAAAATAACTCGAATAAGTTGTTTTCTTTTTTTTCTTTTTGATAAAAGCAGCAGTTATCTTCACCAATTATTAGTAGACATCTTATTTATTGAAATTATCTGTCATTAGATTCTATCTTAAACTTCTTCCATCATTTGTTACTTTGACAACTAATATTTAAACTTTCAAATTTAAAATAATTTTAGATGCAATCTGCAATTTGCATCATTTTATATAAAACTCAATTAGATTTTTATCAATTAAGTACAATTTATATAAAAATAAAAGTGAACTAATATAAAATTATATGATTATGCATGCTATAAAAAATTTACATAGTAAAAGTTTTGATCCTCCTTTTCTGTGAATGTAGGCATAAATGAACAACCTAATTTTGTAAGTCTTATGTTATTTACTTTCATTACTATTATTATTTCATTTATTTATTTTTTAAATAAATATTTTTAGATTATATTTTTTGCTAAAACATATTGTTCCTAACTTGAATCAAAGTCTAATAACATTACATTAAACAAATATGCCAAAAGAAACTATGTTATTGATTGATCTAATACTAAATAAACTTAAATAAATCAATAAATTATCATGCAAATCAAAATTAATTTAAGAACAATTGTTGCGACAAATACGTCGGTCAACAAGTTATAAAGTGAAGTATTTTTAAGACTCTGAATTTCAAACTCAAGGGAAAAATGTTATGAATACTAGGCCATTCGGATTATAACTACTGAGAGAACTTAAGGTTGCAATTTAAGAAGGCTAGAACTAAACCTAAAGGCTTCTAAAAATGAAAAGAATTTCAAATTTCTTCAAAGATTACCAAATTAAATAATTAACTAAGGATTAGACTTCAAATGATTCAATTGATTTATTTCTAGGTTAGAATGCCTAATATAGGGTATCTTCACTTCATCAAGACAAAGTTATGATCAAGTCAATGCATTATCTCTATCATTCCTATTTTATGGTTTGGTCCATCTACAGAAACATGAACTAAAATCATATTGTTTATTGATTTTTTCAATGATTAAGGTAGTTTGATCATAGTTCCTTAATCATCTATCAGCTCTATCTTAAATGGCCAATTTAAGAAAAGCTTTAAATGTTCAAAATAAACAAAAATTATCATCCAACATGTAATAAAAACTTAATCAATTCATTTAATAACGTGTCCTTACCTCAAATTCAAATTAAATATGCATATCTACCAAAGAACAACAAGAATCAAAGTTAAACCACATGTTCTTGAATATATGTAAAGAAAGAGAATGAAACAAGTGATTTAAGGGTTTAGATTGAACTAAATGATACTCTAAATTGTTATACAAGTGGAATCCTTAAAAAAAAACTAAAAATACCAAATACAAAGTTAGAAAAGAAAATAGAAAGTAAAACCTAACCTAGGAAGGAAGAAGAAAATTCTAAGGTAAGATTTGATTTTTTGCTGCTTAATTAGTGTGTTCCTTTTACAAAAATGAGTTCTTTGGCTTCATATATGTGCGTGCCACTAGTTGGAAGCAAGTGGAGTAAGTTACAGATAATAAGGAGGGAGAGCTTGCTGGAAATATCTCGATAAGTACCTAAATAGCACTTACAAAGGACTTAAACAACGTTGTTGAGCTACTCGCGTTTAATCACTAAAAGTTGACTTAAAGGCAGGTCTTAAAGAGCTAAACATGGGTTGGTTTAAGCCTGCTATTTAAATCTTGATTTGCTCCAAACTTCATATTTTGCTTGATTTTTACTTTAATTAAAGATTAATCTATAATTTAAATATTTGAGAACATAAATTAAACAATTAAACTATAAAATACAGGTGAATGTACCCTAAAATATCATAAAAATCACTATAAAATGAACTCTAGCAATTCCCCTGTGCTTAAAAATTTGTTTTTCCTTAAGCAAATCAATCTTTCATCAATTTCAAAATAACATTTAATCATAGGAAAAATAGCCAATTCACCAAACAGTATCATTGAAAACTTTTCCTTAATTATTTAATTGTTAAACAAATCATTAAGATGTTATTTAATTAATCAAGCATGCTAATTAACAAACAACTTAAAATGACTTTCAAATTTCAACCTAAGTTGCAAAAGTCATTTCCATATACAAAATGAACATTAACAAAGCAAAATGAATAATATATTAAGCAAAATCACATCTTTTATACATTAAGCATAAACATAAATATAAATGTGAGTTTATAAGATTTAGTGGAGAAGTCACTCAATATTCTTACGCAAAGGTAAATATTTTGTCATGAACATCCTTGGTACTCAATCGAATCACCTTACACCAACTAGTTACTAATACCACTCTTTAACTTCAAATAATTGGTTCGAAACCAATACAGTGAATGAAGTTTGCTTATTTTTTACTTTTTAGCACACTTTTTTTTCTTTTCATGTTATTGTTTTGCATGTTTTTTATTTTAACTTAAAACAAGATATGAAAATGTCTAAAATAAGTTCCAAATCACTTTGAAATATGAATTTTATACACAAAAAATCATAATGCTCATAAAATATTGATTATCTAAAACATGAAGCAGTTAAATTTCATTTGTTAATTAACATGATTAATTAATAATATAACATTTTAAATTATTAAAATAATCAAAGTCAAAAGGAAATAATGCCAATGATATGCATCAAAATTGTAATTGTTTTCACAAATTATAAATTATCTTGAAAAAGATGATAAAATGATGAACTCGTGGACAAATAACTATAAGTGTTAAACAATCTATCCCTCTTTCATATTTAAATTAAACATTATCTCCAATATTTATAAAATAACAAAAAAGCATAAAAGTGGGAGAAAAGGGAATAAAAAGCGCTTGGATAATAATGATAATATTACTTGATGATTCATTCGGGTGTACATTGAAATTTAATCATTGAACGCAACACACTGGAAAGCATGAATAGAAAATGAAAACACATAAAACAATAATAAAAAAACTATGTTCCATGTATATAAATATCGCATCAAAGTACATAATGGAGTCAAAATACATTTAAAGAACCAAAACACATGATAATTAGCCAAAAATCCAATTGAGGAAATGAAATACAACTAAAAGGAAACATACTAAAAGGAAATTACAAAAGAACAAGTTTATGAACAAAAGAAGTAATCCATAAGCAGTTAAAAACTGGGACTCTAATCACTGGAACTTTAATGTTCCTCTATCTGCTCTATGTGCTGGTCAATTTGGTCAATCCACTACTCCATCCAATCTTTCCGAGAACCAAGCTCAGAGAAATTAGTCACTGTATGACTCTCAATCCATAATAAAATAACCATCCAATCATCGAAGGGTGGCTTATAAGGAGGTATATAAGTGGGAGTCTTAGTTAGTGGTAGTGGCCTATTCATACCCGGGGTAGCCTTAATGCAAGCCTTCTTAATACCTTCCTCGGGAGTTGGCTCAGGCATGGGTGCTAGAATATCTAAATTGTCTACTCACTCACCCTCATGAAGTGGCCTCAGAATAGTATTGTGCTATTCTCCTCTAACTCGAGCTTATGACTATAGCTTTAAAGTAGAATAGGAAATTGAATTGGTAGGCTAGACTACCACCTCATCCTCGAAAGAAACACTTGCTTCCTAAAATATTCTCGCGAGCAGGTACGGGAAGCATAATTTCTTATTTTGTAGAGTGAATTTAACCATGTTACATATACTCTGAAAAATAAATTAAGCTAAACAGTACCAAATTCATGAAGCGTCTTACATAAAATATAAGTATCGGTAAATCAAATCTTGTTAAGCCCACTAGCTCTCAGAGTCATGTTAGCACTTAAGAGTGCCACTACAATCCTATCTCTTACACTAAGCTGATAGGTGGGGTATCTTTGCTTATCGGTTAGGATAATCAATCTTAAAATATCTTGAGCCTTAGGAATAGAAAAGGAGGAATTGGAAGTAACTGAATCACTTCGTTACCTGTCCACCTTATGCACACAAACATCGCCTATATCTAATACTAGCCTTGACCACGGTTATATTTTTAACCAGTTAACTGGCGGTTTAATAACCGTCGGTTATAGTTTAGAAACCGTAACCATGATCAACGGTTCTAAACTATAACCGGAACCGTTATTAATAGTTTCGATTATGATAAACTAATTTAAAAACTGTGAACTGGCGGTTAAACTGGCAGTTTATTATAATTATAAATTTTTATCAATTAATTAACCAAATAAAAAAATATTATTTAAAAAATAAACAAAATTTAACATTATATTAAAAAATTAATTTTAAAAATATAAGTAATTTTATTTAATAAAATATATATTATTTTAAAAACTCATATTTATAAAAAAATATTTATAATTATAAAAATTAAAAAAAAGGAGAGACGGTTGAGAGACTGTCTCTGAGAGACGATCTGACAGTCTCTCTTCAGAGACCGTTGACCGTTTCAACGGTCTCTCTTGAGACCGTTGTGTTTATTTTATTTTATGTAATTTAAAATTTCCAAAACTATAAATATACACCATTACACCATCAATTACAATCTTTTTTACACTATCAATTACAATCTCTTCCTTTCTCTCTCTCTACTCAATTCAAGCAACATATTTGATATTTGATTTATAATTATTTTATTAATTTCTAAGTTTCTATTATTATTATTATTATTATTATTATTATTATATTTATTATTTATTATTATTATTGTTAACTTCATTATTACTAAAATGTCTTCTTCAAGAATAACGGGTAAGGAAAAACAAGTGCATGAATATATTGATGTGGAGATTGATGTTGTTGAAGAATATGGCGGTGTACAAGAAGATCAATAATTCAATCCTACACCAAAAGCACGAAAATCTCCAATTAAATCGAATATATTCGAGAAGTGTTACAAAAAGGCTGCAACCGGAGAAGAAAAAAATATTCAACGCAATCTGCAACTATTGTGGACATGGATTTAAATGGAAGAGTGAAGAAGGATATGGAACTCTCCGCAATCATTTGAACACCGAACATCCTATGGAAACAACAGGTATCTCAAACGCTCAATCACAAATAACCGGGTATGCATTTCCTAATCCTACTTCTTTATTACAATATAGTGATAATAGAAATCGTGAAGAATTAGTAAAATTAGTTTCAGTTGAACACCTTTCATTTAGTTTTGGTAAAAAATTAAATTTCGTAACTTATTATCAAAATGCATTAAATCCTTTTGTAAAAAGAATTCCACGAACTACTTTAACACTAACAATTAAAAAACTTAAAAAATGGCAAAGTTGCATTGCAAATTTTTTTTTCATAATTTTAAAGGCCGTGTCTTTTTATGTTGTGATATTTGGATTGATCATTGGCAAACACATTCATATTTAGGTGTAACATGTCATTGGGTTGATGATGAATGAAACTTACAAAAAAGAATAATTGCATATAAAGTTTTTGATGAATCTCATAGTACTGAAAATTTAAGAAGAATGATGAATATAATCCTAGAAGAATATAGTTTAGTCCATAAAATTTTTTCAATTTCTGTAGATAATGCAACGGAGAATATGGTTGCAATTAAAGAACTTGAAAATTTGTGTCATCCTTCATTTGGTGGAAATTTTTTTCATATAAGATGTGCATGTCATATAATTAATTTATGTGTTCAAGATGATATTAAATGTTTGGAAATTTATTTATCTCCTATTAAATCTGCAATTTCTTTTTTGTGGACATGACCAAATTTAAATAAATAATGGGGATTTATTAAATGAACTTATGATTTATTAAATGAATGTTTACCTTACAAAGATCTTCTATGTACATTTTTTTCAAGTTGTGATTCAAACGTAATTTTATTACCACAACAATGGCATATATGTGAAAAAATTGTGCAACTTTTGCAAACTTTTAATAATGCTACTAATATTTTGTCAGGTGTATATTATCCTACTACACATTTATTAGTAATGGAATGTGTAAATATATCTTTTATACTGCAAGAATATTTTAATGATTCAGAATTGTATACTTGTGTTATGGCAATGTCTAAAAAATGGTTAAAATATTTTGAAGAAATATCACGAATTAATTTAATTGGATATGTTTTTAATCCAAACATTAAAATTTAATGTTTACAAAATTTATTACATTTCTATTTTGAAAATATGAATCCATATTTTGAATATTCTTTTGACGTTTCTCAACTTGTTTCATCTATTATTTATGAATTAGGAAAAATATTCAAGATTTAATTATTGAATATAGTAATAATATTGGGGCCACTTCTTCAACTTTTCAACTTCCTACACCAATAATAATTGATACTAGTAAATATTCTAGAGTTGATTTATTAATTTTGCAAAAACAAAAAAGACTGAGGGGGGATATGTCAAATTATAACTTGGAATTTGACACGTATTTAATAACTTCTTTTGAGTTTAGTGAATTTACAGGCTCTATATTTCCAATAATGCAATGGTGGAAGGATCATTGTGAGCAGTTTCCAGTGATGTCAGTCATTGCAAAAGACATATTTGCTTCTCTAGTTTCAACGGTTGCTGTAGAGTAAACTTTTAGTGCACGTGGAGATATTTTAGATGATTATAGATATTCAATGACTCCAGAATCTTTGGAGGCTCAAGCTTTTCTTGATGATTGGACGAAAGCAGAACGAAGATAATAAGAGTTAACGAAACCAGATACTTCGCAATTATATGATTTTGACACGAATATAACTGGAACTTCATACGGATCCGACGATGTTGCAGGTGAGTAGCTCTCTAAAAAAAGGTAAGAGAACTACGAAGGCTTTGATTCCTCTTGACTCGAGAGACCAGGATATGTAGGTAGCTTAATTTTTAAAATTAAGTTCAAGTCCATTATTTTATTTAATTCTTTTCTTATAATTTATATATGATTGTCATATATTTTAATTCATTTAACTTTATGTTTTTATATCCAATTTATTATATTTGACATTTTTTAATTTCAAATTTCAAAAT